>LR752381.1:0-38712 GCA_902729485.2 Mus minutoides
TGATCCACAACATCATGATAACAGATTTATTCAGAGGGTGGACAGAAGAATAACATCCATATATTCAGAGGGCAGATTCCAGTTTAGCAAATCATATGATTCCATGGAATTAATTTTCCAAAGTAATTACCCTGACAGCCCCATTTGGATTCTCTTTCTCTCTCCTTCCTCCTTCCTTCCTTCTTTCCTTCCTTCCTTCTTTCCTTCCTTCCTTCCTCCCTTCCTCCCTCCCTCCCTCCCTCCCTCCTTCCTTCCTTCCTTCCTTCCTTCCTTCCTTCCTTCCTTCCTCTCTCCCTTCCCCCTCCCTCCTCCTTCCTCCCTTCATTCCTTCCTGGTTCCAGATGTCATCTTTTTAAAACCAAGTCACACTCTTACTTAAACTTCTCCAATATTGCCCTGGCCCTGGCCCTGGCCCTGGCACAAAAATTTAAATTCCCTTCCTTCCCACACAAGCATGTCTGTCTTGATAACCTTTCTATTTGTGCTGGCTGGTTTCTGTTCACTTGACATAGAATCACCCGAAAAGGGAGAGAGAGCTGGGGGTTTGTCTCTGCCAGATTGCTTTGTGGGTATATCGTGGTGCATTTTCTTGATTAATGACTGATGGGAGGGCAGGCCACTGGTGACAGTGTTATTCCTAGGCAGGTGATCCTGGTTGTATTAGAAGGTGGCCTAAGAAGTCCATGGAAAACAAGCCAGTAAGCACCATGCTTTCATGGTCTCTTCTTCAATTCCTGCCTCCAGGTTCCTGCCTCTGCTCCCTTCAATGACACACTGTAAGCTGCGAAATAAAACAAGTTCTTCCACCTCTGGGTTGTTTGGGTCAGACTATTCTTTGCAGTCTAAGGACAGTGAAATACACATCTACTTGTAGTCTACTTGTAGTCTACTTGCAGAACAAATAGTAGTTTATCACAGCAACAGAGAGGCTAAGACAAACAATATTCTTTGTCTTGACTTCTTTTTCTCAGTACCCAGCCTGGAGTTTAACCAACACACATTTGTGGAGTGAAAGATTGAGTGAACAAATGAATGAGCTTCATCTGCCTTGATCCGTTTCTCTGACATTTCAATTCTTTTTGTTTCTCAAGACCGGGTTTCTCTGTGTAGCCCCGGCTGTTCTGTAGGTCCCATTCTGTAGGGCAGGCTGTCCTAGAACTCAGTAGAGATCCAGCTGCCTCTGCCTCCCAAGTACTTGGATTAAAGGTGTGGGCCACCACCTAGCTTGATGTTTCACTTCTGTACACAAGCCAACTTTCCAAACAGAAGTCTAAGACTTTGCACATACTGATGGACTCACTAAGTCTTCCAGCTTCTTTCTTCTTGTCAGAAAACTCAGTGAACAGGAACACTAGTCACCATGGTAAACGCAGTCAGCATGGTGGCCATAGGAGAGCTTATCCTTGCCTGTAGGAAAGCACTTGAACCCTCACATGCATTCTTATTATATGGCCCTTTCACAAGAACCGCACTATCTTAGCATCTCTGCTAAGATCAGAGACCAATAACATCTTCCTCCAGGAACAGTGGTCTAGGGACAGTGGAATACATGTCTACTACTTGTAGTCTACTTGTAGAACAAGAAGCAAATAGCTACTCACCTAGACTAGGAAGACTTCACGGTCATACTCACCCCTCTGCTGGGACAGTAATCCTGTTGTCTTTGAGAAGAAATAAGCCAGCAGCCTAGTGGCTTGTCTCTTTAGATACCACAGTCAAGTCCAGATGTAGAAGAGCTGGAAAAAACACTGCTCCATGGTTGGTGGGTGTGACCTCATATAGAAAGAGGTAACTCATAAAGACTTCTGAGGAGACTGCCTGATGTGTTAGTATGGTGGCCCTCAATCTTACCGTCTATGCTTGGCAACAGGCTGGAGGCTGCCCTTTATGACTTATTCATGCAGTTAAAATGAAGGTAGGCGTTTGAACTGCATATTCATTCCCAAAAGCTACAGGAGAAGAGAAAGGTAGAAAGCAAAGGAAATAAGAATGGAAACAGAACTAGTGATAGATGGCAGTGTGTGTGTGTCTATCTGTGTGTGCATGTGCACATATGTGTGCATGTGTGTGCATGTGTGTCTGTGTGTGTATGTATGCATGCATGTGTGTGTCTCTCTGTGTGTACATGCATGTGTGTGTATGTCTCTGTGGGTGTGAGTGCGTGTGTGTGTGTGTGTGTGTGTGTGTGTGTGTGTGTGTGTGTGTGTTGGCTCGTGCATGAACATGTGCATGCATGTGGGGGGTTCATGTGTGTATCTTCATGTGTGTGCGTGTGTGTGTGTGTGTGTGTGTGTGTGTGTGTGTGTGTGTGTGTGTGTGTATGTGTATGTGTGTGTGTGTGTTGGCCAGAGGTCTTCCTATATTCTTCCTCTAGAGTGATGGGATTGCAAACATGTGCCACAATCTAGTTAAGAGGCAGCTGTTTGAACCAAAGGGCAGCCCCACCTCTCGACACCTACCCAGTACCTCTGCCAAGATTTATATTGCCTCTCTCTAGCATAGTACTAAGCGGAAAGACACAAGCAAAGGCCACTGTGGTGACTGTGCCCCAAGGCAGCAGCTGTGGGGTAGAAGAAAGGTCAGGTTTCCAAGATGCAGAAAACAGTCTCAATCTCCCTTCCTCCCCTATTCATGTGGTTCAGATCATTCTGAAATCTTGGGTCCAGAAACACATAAGGAATCCCCCCAACCATGCCCAGGCAGCTGCTGACTCCCCAGGAAGGTTGTTTTAGGTAGGAAGATACACATCTGGATTGTTACTGGAGCAGGGGCTGGGACCCAGTGCAGACCTGGAATGCAGATGTCAGAACTTCCTGGGATAGGAAGTGAGGGCTTTGCGATGGTATTTCAGCCTGCATCATCTGCCACTCGATTTCAAAAGGTACATCAGTAATACATGAATGGGTTATTTGTATACATAAACATGAAGAAATACAGGCAAGTCCCAGAGCCCTCTTCGCAGTCTCTTCTCCCTGAAACACTTTTTCCTGCTTCTCTCATCTCCAACTGTAACTGAGGTATAAGTTACACCTAAAGAACACACCCAGTTCATGCACAGTTTAGTGATTTTTTTCCATCAATGTATCAACCCATCTCATGAACACCTCAACAAGTGTCCCCATAAACCTGTTCCAAACTCCAGTCCTAGTGAACCAATGCTCAGCTTTGGGTCACTAAGGTTAGATTGGGAGACTGTTTTCTAGAACTTCCAATAGCTAATGGGTAACCTTTGCCTTTACCTCTCTGATGTTCTGAGATTTGCTCCTGCTGTGTGTCTATAGTGTGCTGATTTCCTCACAGCATCGCTGTCTGGATTCAGGGCAGCTGTGGCATCCACATGGACCTGCATGGGATCAGGAGAGAGGGGACGGCTCAGGAGGCTTGGCAGGTCTTCATGAATGCTTCCTTCCTCCATATTATGCAAGGGGTGAGCAGTTGGGTGGGGTGAGGGATGGGTATCTCCAGTGGTGTAGTTGTCTGTGAGTCAGCTTTGCTGAGATTGGCACATTTTTCTGATGCGACAGCTATCGAGTTACCCATTTTCCTGTAAGTTACCCTAATAAATTCTTTGGCCTACCCAGCTGGATTTTATAAAACCCTAGCCCCCCTTTCCTTGGTCTGTTACCCTCCCCTCCTGCCCCGACTTGCTTTCTCTCACTTTTATGAGTAAATGTTCCTTTATGTATCTCTGGAAATAGTAATATGTAAGGTCCCAGAGTCACTTTTTATTCCCTGGTAATACTCCAATATGTGACCAACCTCAGTTTGTTTATCCTTCTACCTGTGGGGTAGTCACATGATTCTGATTTGGGAACATGGTGAATAAACTTTCCAAGAACTCTATGTAAAAAAAAAAAATCTCTCTGTGGATGCTGACATCCACAGCTAACCCAATGGCTGGGTCATACAATTCCTGTGTTTCTAGTTTATAAAGAAACTATAGAATTTTGTTCCAACTTATTTTCCATTTCCACCAGCCATACAACTCCAGCCACATGTTGTTCTAGTCAGCACTTGATAGTGGCAGTTTATTTTTATTTATTTTTAATTTTTGGCATTCTAGCAGGTATGTCGTGCTGCTGGTGTTTTCTGTCTACCTCGAGATAAATGCCATCAAGCATTATGATGTATGGGGGTGCACTTGCCGTTCATATCTCACATGAATTATGTCTTCAAATTTCATGCATTTTTTTCTCTCTTTCGTGAGACAAGATCTTGCTGTGTAGCCTAGGCTGGCCTGAAATTCACAGCCTGCCTGAACGCGTCTCCTGAGGTCTATGATTATAAGCTTAGCCACCACATCTGGCTTCACGTGTGTTTAAAATATGGAATTGTTTATTCTCACATCGCAGGTGTTCTGCCTATAAGTATTCTGTCCGATAAATAATTACAAATGTTTTCTCTGCTGTTTTCATTTTCTTGGCAAAGTCTTTGGAAAGGTTTTAGTTTTGTCATTTCATCTATTTGTAGATGGGTGTGTACTTTGCTGAGTCCCGATGAACTTTCTCTACTCTAAAGGTATGAAGTTTCTGTCTTTAACTTTAGATCAGTGATTTATTTCAAGTTTAGTCTTTGAGATGACATAAGGTAATAAAGTTCACTTTTTTTATGTGTACTTGATTTTTTTTTTTGTAGCCCTGACCATTCTGGAACTTACACTGTAGACCAGGCTGGCCTTGAACTTAGAGATCCACCTGCCTCTGCCTTCCAATGGCTGGTATTGCATAACATATTGAAAAATAAATATTCTTTCCTTATTGGTTAACATCAAAAACTTTGCCAAATTTCAGTTGGTCGTATTGTGGGGTATCTACCAGAGACTACTCAGATATGGGTTTAAGCCAATAGAAAGTCTTTATTAGCTGGGTTGGCAACTACACTGGGAGTTCTGGATCCCAGGGTAGCCCTAAACCTTTCTCAGAGTGAGTTTTTAAGCACAAAAGCCATATCCTGGGTTGACATATTTCAGTTAAGAAAAATGCTTAGTCGAAAGCAGAACTACAGAAGCCAAAAGGCAAGGTTAGTACATTTAGAGACTTTCCTAGAAGTATGGGCTTTGATGGGTTAGGACTTTGTTTTTATTTGGCAGGTGGTGCTGCCTACATGCTAAGTCTTATGGTCTGAATGATATTTGCATCATGGCATCAGTTGTGCTAAGGTCTGGGGTCTGTTACAAGTCACACCTATGCAGGCTCTTGGAATCTTTATCCTGTATGTGAGCTTGTTAGTTTTCAAACCAGACAAAGATCTCAAACTTTGTCCTATTTTTCAAAATTGTTTTCATTGTTCCAGGTCCTTGACTTTGACAGACAAATTGAAATACTTACATGTTTAAAAACTTCATTACCAAGGGAATTTTGGACTACAGTTGTCTTTGTTGAGAGATCTTTAAAATGAATTCAACTTGTTTGACAGATATTGACCTGAATTGTTGACTCCTATAAAAATGTTTGGCTGCAATTTCATTGGAATGGTGGGAAGATTTTTAAATCATGAATTAAATATACTAAATAATTCCTGACCCATTCAGATTTCTCTTATTCTTGAATCAGTTTTGTTAAGTTTTTATTTGTCAAAGACTGTTTTAATTTCATTAGTTGCATCCATGCTGTTAATATATTGGTATAAAGATTTGTTAAAATGCCTTTATTAGCTATTTAAACTTATTTCAGTCTTTATTTGCTTATTATTTGATTATCATAGCTTCATAGGTTTGATCCTCCTTCTCTTCCCCCTCCTTTACCTCCTTCTCTTCCCCCTCCTTTACCTCCTCCCCTCCCCTTCCTCTATTTCCTCCCCTCCTCCTCTTTTCCCACCTCTCCCTCCTCCACTTCCCTCCTCTATCTCCTACTCACTTGTTCCTTCCCCTCCCCACTTTCCCCTCTTCTCCCCCTCCTCCTCCTTCTACTTTATTCCCCTCTCCTTCTCTATCTTCACCTTTTTCCTCTTCCTCCTTTTCTGTTGGTACTGACAATGGAACCCAAGTCTTCAGACATTCTGGACAAATACCGGGTCACTAGACCATCACCAGTCTCCTTTTTTCCCTGATCGGTTTATATAAAGGCTTACTAGTTTTTGAACTAACAATGACCAAGAACAACTACTTTGGGTCTTGCTGCGTTCTGGCTTCTGTGCCTCACTTGTTGCACCCTTCTTCTTGCCGAGTCTGCAATCAGCTTTGCTCACCCCCTAGCTTCCTAAGATAGAAACTTAGATTGTCTAAGTTTGAAAAACTTCTCTCTTAAAATTGACTATATATACCCGTGTGAACATGTATCTGTGTGAGCATATGTGTACACGTATGTATAGGTGTGCATAGGGTCTTGGATCTACTGGAGATGGAGTTACAGGTATTTGAGAGCTGCCTCGTGTGGGACGAGAGTGGGCTACTGAACTATAGCTATGCCGTGTCATAGAAGGATTCCTAACAATTCTCTAAGTAGTGCCAAACTGTCTTGGGTAAACTGGATAAGCCATACATTCCTATATAATGTGTCCCCTAACCTAAAGGTTATAAGAACTGCCTGACCACTTAACTGCCATATCTCCACTTCTGTAAACAATGCTTGCTTGCTGCAGAAGCCTGCAGATGCCCACAGATGCCTTTCTGTATAGTCACAATTGTGATCCTGCCTTTAAAAACACAGACAGACTGGAGGTCAAGGCTGTTTCCCACTACTCTGCCTGGGACAACCCCATGGGCAGTACATACTCTTCACGACTTATTCAGGCAATTGGAAGTTTCTGTCTCTAGGTACCATGTAAAAGGTGCTGGGATTTGAATTTTGGACTTCATGATTGAGGAAGAAGTACTTCTAACACTGGATCCATCTCTCCAGCCCCCCAAACTTTTTGTTACTTGCATGTAAACTATACCTTGTCCAACAAATGCTGTCTTAATCAAATCTTACTTATGTGATTTTTTAAAATCACAAATGCTCTAATTGTTCTCTAATTCCCCTTATCATTTGTTTCTTTTTCAAATCATTGTATTTTTAATAACCTGGCAGTAAGTCAAATCATGAGGAAAAAATAATAGCAGTGACAGGTAGTGCCATGCCTGAAAGGTATAGTAGGCTGGGTCCATTGGTGTGAATATAGTTATACTCTCAGAGGTGAAAAGGGAATTATCTAGCAGCAGTATCTAAGAAATAATGGCTAGAACTAGTCCATAGGTGCAGAGACACATTATTCTAAATGTCCAAGAAACCCTCGAATCCCAACCAGGGTAATAAAATGAAAGGCACACCCAAGGATCTGCCAATAGAGCCACTGATCAATAATTGGAAAAGAAAAAACACATTATCTTTGAAAAATTGTAACACCAGTCTGTAACCAGACTGTTGGCTATATTATGGGTTTCTTCTCTGCCTCCCTTCTCCACCCATATGTATCCCTTCCAAACCCTAGCACATGGATGACCCTTGGGGCAATCATGATGTTTGCCATCAGGACATCTCCAACTAACAATAGCAAACAGCAAACAGCTACCAGCAACAGCAGCAGCTAGAGCAGCAGCAGGAGGAGCAGCAGCTGCCACATCTTTCTTGAGACCCTAGCTTTCATATACCTTCTCAAGACTCCCTAGAATCCCATATTTCATACATTTGCAGAAGCCATTTGCAGCTGGCAAAATCACACCCCTGCTAGAGTAAGAGGCAAATTATAGTCAGCTGCTGTGGACAATCTGAAGCAGCCCTATATCCCACACTGGGGATTATAACAAAAACATATTCCCATAACATTTCTATGTATTTTTTAATTGGATATTTTCTTTACTTATATTTCAAATATTATCCCCTTTCTCGGTTTACCTCCCTCAAGAAAACACCCTATCACATCATTCCTCCCCCTGCTTCTATGAGGGTGTTCAGAAAACTGGACATAGTACTTACTACCCGAGGACCTAGCAATTCCACTCTTGGGCATATACCCAGAAGATGCTCCAACATGTAACAAGGACACATGCTGCACTATGTTCATAGCAGCCTTGTTTATAATAGCCAGAAGCTAGAAAAAAGCCAGATGTCCCTCAACAGAGGAATGGATACAGAAAATGTGGTACATTTAAACAATGGTGTACTACTCAGCTATTAAAAACAATGAATTTATGAAATTCATAGGCAAATGTTTGGATCTGGAATATATCATCCTGAGTGAGGTAACCCAATCATAAAAGAACAACATGATATGCACTCACTGATAAGTGAGATGTTAGCCCAGAAGCTTGGAATACCCAAGATACAATTCACAAACCATATGAAACTCAAGAAGAAGGAAGACCAAAGTGTGGATACTTCTATCCATCTTAGAAGGGGAAACAAAATACCCATGGAAGGAGTTACAAAGTGTGGAGTAGAGACTGAAGAAATGACCATTTAGAGACTGACTCACCTGGATACCCATCCAGTTTATAATCACCAAACCCAGACACTGTTGTGGATTCCAAGAAGTGCTTGCTGACAGGAGCCTGATATAGCTGTCTCCTGAGCGGCTCTGCCAGTGCCTCACAAATACAGAGGTGGATGCTCACAGCCATCCATTGGACTGAGCATAGGATCCCCAATGAAGGAGTTAGAGAAAGGACCTAAAGAGCTGAAGGGGTTTTCAGCCCCATAGGAGGAACAACAATAAGAACCAACCAGTACCCCCAGAGCTCCCAGGTGCTAAACCATCAACCAAAGAGCACACATGGTGGGACTCTTGGCTCCAGCTGCATATGCAGCAGAGGATGGCCTAGTCAGACATCAATGGGAGGAGAGGCCCTTCATCCTATGAAGGCTCAATGCCCCATGTTGGGGAATGCCAGGACCAGGAAGCAGGACTGGGTGGGTTAGTGATGGGGGAGCATAGGGGAGGGTGATTTTTGGAGGGGAAACCAGGAAAGGGGATCACATTTGAAATGCAAATAAAGAAAATATCCAATAAACAAACAAAGGACCTCCACATAAAACCAGATACACTGAAACTTATGGAGGAGAAAGTGGGGAAGAGCCTCAAACATTTCTGTTTTTAAAGACACCAAAATTCTCACTCCTCCAGTCTCTTCAGCCAAAAGCACGATTCCAAAAGGAGATAGACTAATGTCTTTCCAGGTGGAAGAAGATGAAGGCAGACTAGATACCCGGTCCGTGTTCTCTGCAGATTGAGAAGAAATTTCCAGAGCCGAGACTTTCAATTTCTTCCTTCATCTGCAGGACTCAAGCTCGAGGTCCATCAGGTCCATCACTGCCCCACCCACTTCCCTCAGGCCAGGAGATTATTAGCAGAGATTTGAGGTAGGGTGGAAGACTGGGCAGAGCAGAAAGGAAAGGAACACACCCCGTGGGAGATGGGAAGGTCTTGAATTTGACAGAGGACACTCTAGGAAGAAGATTGCTCCTTGAGGCCAAAAGATTTATTTAACCAGGGCTTTGACTGTGAGTGTGGCAGGTTACTGTGAGAAATGAAAAGCTTTTGGACTGCTAGGAAGGGGAAAGAAGCCTATTTTTAGTGCTTTTGAGAGAGGGGTCACAGAATATGTCTTGCACAGCGAGAAAGAAATCCTGTTAGTTTTTAACTTAATGGAGAGAGGTATGGAGGAAGGGCACGCAGATGTATTTCTTTTACATGTGGGCATGGGGATGAATCCTAGTCCCCTGATGCCTCCTAGACTGCCAACCTGAGGTCAGGCACCTATCATTCTCTTGGAATCTAGACACTACTGGTAGGATGTGTGTCTCTCCCCATAGCAGCAAGGATCACAGAGTTGAGTTTAAGGATGGAAATAGAAAGGGCTGCAGGTGGGCTTAGCATGTGTGTCCTGACTTCCCACTAGCTTCAGTCTAACAATCACTGTCCCAGACCTGTCGGGGTCTTTCTTTAGAAAGTGAAGGTGCTAAGGGATGGACACTCACTGCTTGTGAACCCTGGCTTATGTTCGTCTATCCCCCTCCTCCTTAAGACAAAACAGTTGGCTCCATTCTGCAGATGTACACCATGTCCAGGGAGGTGGGTTGATCTGATCAAGCCATACAGGCAGTAAATACTGAGGCACCTTTCACAGTTTGTGTGGGAATCTATTGTCCTTTCCACCACACTGGCAGCATCCACAGCAGGCAAAGTGGATGCTGTGTAAATCCAGCCATGATGACCAAGACAGGCAAGTTCCAGCCCCTTCTCAAGTGGGTCAGCGGGGGCCTCAGGAAGCAGGTGAAGTGATGTACCTGCTGACATCACAGTCAAGGCTGCTCTCCTGTTTGGTTCCTGTGGAAGGCTGTCTGCTGCAGTTCTCTATGTCTTTACAAATCACTGGTTCTAGTACCAACTTCCCCGGTCTCTCTGAGGAGGAACTGTGGGATCGCTTGCAAGACTCAAAAGGAGAAGTAAAAATTGGCAGAGCTGCAGAGCCAGGGTGGGGGATTTTCCAAAAACACCGTTCCACAGAAGGAGACCTCAGACCTTGCACCAGCCAATGGAACTCTTGGTCTGTTGGGGCTGAGCAGAATCTAACACAGCTATCAATCAGACGGGGTGCTGATTGGCTTCTGATTGGTAGCTCCATGCAGTTATGAAGGCATGGGTTTTCTTTGTTCAATCCACATACTGGATGCTAATATCCTGCTTCATGTTAGACACTGAGGGACATAAACACAAACAAGGCCTCTGCCCTAGTTTCATTCTTGTTGGTGTGACAAAATACCCCAACGAAAGGGTTCATTCAAGTTACAGTTCTGGGTTATAGTTGGTCAGCGCAAGGAAATCAAAAGCTTGAAGCAGCCGATTAATCACATCATTGTCAAGACCAGAGAGGGGAAATGATGTGTTCATGGTGTGCCCAGAACCCTCTACATTTATGCAGACAAGGACTCAAACCCAGGAAATGGTGCTGGCTAAAATAGGCAGACCGTCACACTTCAATTAATGCAATAAAGGCAGTCCTCCACAGCCGTGCACATAGGCCACCTTGATTTAGGCCATCTCTCATGTAGACTTTCTTCCCAGGCGATTCTATACTGTGAACCATTGACAAAACCACCCAGCCCCTGAGGAACACATCTCTTTACAGGATATAGTATATCCTCTGATATATCTCTGCAAGAGTGAGTGCTCCCAGGACATAGAGCTTAGTGTGGTATGGCCCAGGGCAGAGATCCAGGAAAGGTAGCTTAGGTCTGAGACCTGAGAGCATCTTTAAAGGGAAAGTAGTTTTGGATCTTGAAAGACATCCAGGGCAGAAGGCACAAAGCTTGGAGAATGGTAGAGAGGTTCGAACACTGGAATATGTGAATTTGTGAGAGAAGAACACATGGGTCAATGTTGTGAGCTACATCTATGGACTGCTGGATTGGAGCCTTAAACTCAACTAAGGAACTTGTTCTATTACACAGCAGATGGGGAGGCAGACTAAAGATTTATAGAAATGGAGGGGGAGGACTCACTCAATAGGATTGAGGGTGATGGCCAGGAATAGGGTATTCAGAGTGAGGGAGGCAATCAGGAGATCACTGCACACAACCAGACTTGAGAAGATAGAGCCCAGGACCAGGCCTGCAACATGATGCTGAAAAGAAAACAGTGCAATAGCTAGCTGTGGCCATGAGAGCCACACTGAAGGGCTGTTCCTCGGCTCTCCATTTCACTGACCTCTTCAGCTACAGCCTCAGGCTGGTCATCTTGACCCCGAGCATCATTAACTGAAATGAGCAAAATTATAGTCCTCGACTTCCATGGCTAAGTAGCTTTGGAAATGCATAGATCTGAGCTGTGGGTGGACTTGGTGGCGGGTTGTGCCCACGCTGGGTGATTCATTTAGTAAGATACTCATCACCGGAAGTTCTCCAGTGGAAATGATGGTGGACGTTTGAGAAGTACCTGAGCATTTCAGAGTTGGTAACAAACAGGACTAGAGCAATGCTGAGGAAGCCCCCAAATCTAACAGTCCGTGATTCAGGCATCTAGGCAGATGGTAAGAAAATCACTCTGTCCTCAGCGGGCTCCTGCAAGCCCAAGGCAGGAAGCTGTAGTTCAAGGCAGAGTTGCACTCTGCTCTGATGTGATGTGCATGGTTCACTGCATAGCAGGAGCTGTCAAAGGGAGCCAGTGTTACGGTGACTCATATTGTCTCACGGAACATCGTTTTGAGCTGCATCCACTCAAGGATGAGATCTGAAGTCATGCCCCAGAAGGAGAGAGGACAGTGCCAGCTCCCTTGGTGCCACTTTTTGACACAGTCCTGCCTCTGTCAGCATCCGCCTTGAGTCATCCTTTCCTAAAATGAAGAAGGCAGTCCCAGGAGGATCTGAAAAGTTTGGAGTATCCTCAGCTCTATGTGGGTCACAGCTCTTCCTCTGGATGTATTGGGAGACACCCCTACCTGTAAACAAAGGATGTGGAAAGAACAGGAAGACCGTCGAGTAAAATAAAATGTCATTGTCCCTTAAGTGCTAATTTGGGGAGACTACAGCGTGTCTAAAAATAGAACAGAAATGTCATTGTTTGTTCAGGTGATTCTCAAAAAATCTGCTGTTGGTATTTTAGTCCCCACTGAGAGTCAATAGGTACACAACCCTCTCTGATTTCTGGGAGCAGTGGGCCCCTTGGCCTCTGTCTCTACCTTGGCTTCAGCTGGAGTTAGCAGTAAGTGCCACATGACAGAGAAGAGCAGGAAAAGGTTCCAGGCCCCTACCAAGCTATCTGACCTTCCCCCCCCATCTCTGTTGTTCTTTTCCTAGGGCTCTAGTTTCTATCAACCCTGCCTGGAATATTTGTTCTCCATTCTTGCCAGCTCCTCCTAATCTCTGATACTTGGCTTCTATCAAAGTTCAAATGGCCAGTTACTAAGAGATTTCCCAGTTTAATAATTCCATGGGGGTGGGTACCTTTCTTCCTTATTCAACCTAGAACTTCACCCATTGGTCCTTTTCTTAAACCAAGGCCTCAGTCTCACCCCTATTTCATACCCTTGAGCTCTTGCATCTCCTTCAAAGTTTATTGGAATGTGATGTCCCTATTGTTTTCTTGTTGATGTCCTAAAATAATCTGAGAAACACACTTTAAGAGAGAAAGAGTCTATTATAGCTCCGGTTCAAGGGTGCAATCCATCATTACCAGGAAGTCACGGCAACAGGAGCTTGACGTCACTGGCCTCATCGGCTCTCAAGCCAGCAAGCGGAGAGCAGAGAGCAGTGACTGTGTGCTGCTGCTCATCCCCGCTCTCTCCACTTACACAGTCCAAGATCTCCTCCCAGAAAATAGCTGGCCTTGTTGGGAGAGCAGACCTTCCCACCTTAATTAATGCTGTCAAGATAATCTCCCATAGTCATGCCCAGAGACCCTTCTCTCAAGTGAGTCTAGACTCTGTCAAGTTGACAACTAGCCTTAACCGTCCTTCCTAACCCTCAGCTGCCATGAAGCAAGCTGTCCTTGAGGCTTTTAGAACATGTCGTGTCTGCTGAGGTGGTGAGACCTCTCTTTCTGTAGGACAGTGGCCGACAAATGCCCCATGACAATGGCATTAGCTCCTCCAGATCACAGATAGCATCTCATCTAAACTGTTATTTCCAATTCCAGTTCCAGGAAGGATATGCAAAGAATAATGGGCACTCTGTCAAACATAATGAGAATATATATTGTCAAGTCTTAACTCCCTACCATATAGGCATGGCCCAATTCCCACTGCAGATTGGAAAAGTCAGTCTATTCAGACTATGCATTGGCTGTGGGCAGCTCCCTCCAAAGCTGAGAGGGGTTTTGACTATGGGCATGAACACACTGTACTATTAATTCCCAGACATAGAGTTTGGAGTTTATTTTAAAATCCTATTAGGATAGGTGTTGCCAGGAGTAATGTTGTCAATTTAATTGCATCAAGAAGTTCATGCAGGTTAGGAAAACTACTCCTCCAGATACAATCAGATCAACCTGTCTTTGATCAATGGAAAAATCCCACATTGGGTTCATAATATGATGGCATTGTTAGTGGTTGGTAAAAGCTTTGGGATGGGGCCTAGCTAGAAGTAGGTCACTCACTGGGGCCATCTATGGGGCCTGTGTCTTTTCCTGCCCCTTTATTGTATCCCTCTTTTCTACTTCCTGTCCACTATAATGTGAACTGGCTTATGCTATTATGCTCTCCCTGCTATAATGAGCCAACATCTCTAAAGCCATGAGGCCAAGAAAATCTTTCTTCCTCTAAGTTGTCAGATATTTGGTCATGGGAATGAGAAAAGTAACTAATGCAACATCCTTTAGATTTATAAAAAATTCATACCCTGCCCCCCCCCCATGTTATGAAAAATCCATTTAAAGTCCATAAACACTCGAGGGAGACAGAGAGCAGAAAAGCCTCTGTAAATACCTTCAGGCACACACTGGCTCTGCATCGTGTTCAACCCAGTGTTCTGGCCTTTCGCCTCTAAAGACAAAACAAATGGCCTAATGAAAATGGAAACAGCCTGTCAATCATCTGCACCTCAAGAGTTTGTGCAAGTATTTGAAAAGCTAATTAGCTAATTTTTATTGGTCTAATCAAATGCTTTCTTCTGTAAGTGCAGTAGCATTATTGGTCAAAACAAAACACTTGAAGAGGCCAATGGTGCCAAGAGTTGACATTTCTCCAGGCATTAAAAATGGATAATGATCACAAATCAGAAGAGAGGAGCATGTGCCTGCATTGAGCAAAGGTTAAAACCAAGCAGTTCTGTTGGCCACAGAAAACCACGGAGCGTGAATAGCATCTGAAATAGCTCCATGGCCATCTCGGCCTACAAATCTGAGTGCTTATTCTCCACTCTGATTTGTTTCTTCTTGGATCTGGAGCAGGGAGTGTCCAGGGAGCCTGAGGGAGTCCCACTGTAGAGTCTTCCCTGGCTGCAGGTGCTTGGCACAGCTGGGAACATCTGGAGCACTGCTGACCTTCTTGAAGGTCACCAGCTCAGCTCTAAGACTTCTGTGCTGCCCAAGATCATGTAAGTTTGAAGTGTGTCATTAGCCAGAGGCCAGTATCATCGCATGAGGCTGCATCACCGTGGTTTGCATCTTTGTCAGGGCTTTGCTTATCAGAAGAGAGGGAAAAGAGTGATGCTTTCAGGACCCAAGACAGTTCTCCTCACTGCTCCTGACAGGCTGAGATGATTGTGGAGCTCCCAGACTCTAGAAAGAAATTCAGCTCACACAGATATGAGGATCAAGTTTTTGGATTCTTTTCCATTAATGAGACAAGTTCTTGTTGCTTCAACTGCCGATGTCTACCAATGTTGTTGGACTCACCACACAGTCCATCTAACCCACCCACTCCAATTGCATAGTGATGGAACCACCACCAACATTAAAAGCCTTTTTTTTAAAAAAAGAAATTCCTGACATGAAGCTGTTCCCACCTTCCTTGAAAGGAGAAAAATGGGGCCATAGAATGGCAAGGGCCATTGAGGTAGCTCCTTGTAGCTGTCTGAAAGCTCTTGAAGTAAAGGAAACAGTAGGTTCACAGGATTCACTGCATGGACTTCAGCATGATGCTGGAAGCGGGAACCAAGTGGGGATGCCTTTCTCCATGTGTTTCTGTCCTGATCACACAGCTGAACCCATAGCAGATTCAAACCATTGCATTGGTAACATTGAAGGAGAAGAAAAAGCCCCTGAGATCTTGTTGGGAATTCCTAAAAGGAGCAAGAAAAAGAAATGGTGGGCTGGTAGGGCTTCATGGTCCATCTCAGCTAACTTACAAATAACCTGAACATATATATAGTACTCAGCACTGTCTGGGACAGCAAGACAAGGGCTTGCACCTCTCCCCAGCAGAGTGACTCTCCTGATTTCCTCACTGTCAAAATGAAATGCTTGTCACTACCTTATAGGGGAGGGAAAGTACAGAGTCAAGGAACTGCTCATATCCAGTGAGTCCTTGTTCTTCCCTGGAAGATACAGGTCAAAGGTCGGAGCAGGGCTGAGGATGTAAGTCAACTTAGGAACCCTTGCCTAGTATGCGTACAAACTCTGGTTTCAAATCCCCCCCCACGCTATAGAAATCTTGTGTGGTGGGTGTTGCATGCTTAGCACTTAAGAGGTGGATGAAGAAAGATTGAAGATGCAAGATCGGCCTTGACGACATAATAAGTCATAGACCAGCTATGAGGGAACCTGTTTCAAAACACGAAAACCAGGAAACAAAACAAAAGAATTAGAAAAGCAAAGGATTAGGAGAGAGAGTTCTCCAGAACAGCTGCACAAGTAAGCAAGAAGCACAGAGGAAGACCCTCGCATTAGCACTTACTAAACACAGAAGAGTCAAGGCTGCAATAGGGACCACCTCCCAATCCTGGGAGGACTCAATAAAGCAAACGATCAAGTGGAGACGATTCCGGGGTGATAACTTTGTCTTGGAATGAACACAGCAGTGAAAGTACGCATGAGCAGGAAGATGAGAGTCTCTGGAGGTGAAGCAGAGGAGGATGCATCGTCGTAACAGCTGTTCTCTTGGATCAAGGACAAGAGTGACTGCCATCCAAGGCTGACCAGGCAGCCGAGAGCTAGATATCTTTGAAATTTTCTTTTATGGGTATGATGTCAGCGTATGGTGCTCTTGGAACACAGTCATGATTTTGACAGTATTTTGCAGTAGTCTGGTTTCACCAGACACACAGGTATGAGTTCCCCTCATCATATGCTCCTAGCTTGCATGATTAATCATTAGTTACTTTTATCTTGATTCTGATAACTTCCACAGTTATGATAAATGAAGCCATATAATATCAAGTGTTTAGAGGAATGTGGAGAAGTTGGAACCCTGATACCTGCTGGTGGGAATGTAAAATGGTATAGTTCTCCCGGAACACAGTGTGGGATTTCCCAAAACACTAAACACAAATATTTTATATGCATCTTTGTGGCCACAGCAGTTCCAACTCTTAGATACAGAACAAGAGAACTGGGGATATGTCCATAGCAGTGCTCACCACAGCACTGTTCATAATAGCCCAAAATAGAAAAGGCCATCCATTGCTCAATGGTTAGACAGCGCACATTCTATTCTCACAGTGGAGTAGTGTTTGACAATCAAAAGGAAGCAACTCCTCTGAATCTGCTGATACCTGCCACAAAGAAAAAAAAAATTGAAGACATTATGCTGAAGGAAAAAAATTTACGCACAAAAGACAATATTGTCTGATTCCATTTGTACAAAATGATCAGAGTAGGTAAGTCATAGAGATAGAAGGTTAGAGACACCTGAGCTCAGGGGAACTTGAGCGGGCAGTGACGAGGGGCAGATGATAACCAAATAACAGTAAGTGTTGCTAACTGTGGTGGGAGGAGCCAAAAGTTTTAATAATTAGGCATGGTTATGACCATATGACTTCACATATACTATGAGATGCTGAGGTGTGTTCTTCAAATATGCAAACTCTGATGTTAATTTTATCTCAATAAAGCTGTTTTAAAAGGAAAAAGGAAAAAGGAAAATACATGCCCAGAAAGCTTAAGAAAACACAGCCGTGTGTCCTGAAGCATCAGCTATGCCAAGAAAACTGTTTACTAGTCTTGGGCACTCAGAGCCATTGTCAACAATGCTTTCCATGCATGCTCTGCAAGTACCCGTGTTAGAAAGGTGTCCTGCCCCTCCACAGCTCACAAAGCCACCTTGTGGCATTGCCTGTGGTTAGTGTTGGATAATCACATACATGTCAATCAAACAGGAGCCTGTTCAGTGGCAGCCAGTGGCTAGAATTGGGAACTTTTTTGTGATTTGTTTATTATTGTAGTTAACAGCCAGTATACACAGAGATGTGTTCACAGAATGTGCATGGTTCACTGCCAAAATCCTCTCCCTCCAGATTTGGAACAAATGTAGACCTTAGACCCTTGTCAGTGCATCTGGGATGCCCTGCTTTTCTTATGCACAAACCTTCTGCATAAAGCACATTGACAGTCTTTGGTGTTTGTTCAAGACATGCATGATTTTATATATATATATTAATGTTGTCATTCTAGGGGGGAATGAATTGTTCAAATGTTATCCTAAAAGTGTGTGTGTGTGTGTGTGTGTGTGTGTGTGTGTGTGTGTGTGTGTGTGTGTTTGTCTTGCATATACACATCCATGATTGTTACAAAGAAATGCCAGGCTTGAGTTGGGAAACATGAATCAAGAGCTACAGAGCCAGAGGGTTGGCAAGCTTCATAACAGAAAGTGAATGTCTGTTGAAAGTTGGGCTGAAAGTTGGCACAAGTCAACACAGTAAGCACTTGGACCTCAGTAGATCAGTATACGGCATCACGGGTGGAATGGGGCCAGGCAAAACTATTCACAGAGGAATAAATGTTTAAAATGGTAAACTGTCTCCCTCAGTCCCTTTGGCTCCAAGTGACTCTCCCTTGACAGGCCCTGGAGGCAGCTTTGGGCTTTTTGCTTTCTGCCCAAGGATTTTCTGGCATCTCCAGATAGAGAGGACCAGGGCCAAACAGAGCCTTAAAATAAGTGGTTCTCAACCTGTTGGTTTCAACCCCTCTGACACAACTCTATCTCCAAAAATATTTACATTATGGTTCGTAACAGTAGCAAAACCACAGTTATGAAGTAGCATTGGAATAAGTTTATGGTTGGGGGGATGTTGCCACAACATGAGGAACTGTATTAAAGGAATTAGGAAGGCTGGGAATCGTTAGGAAAGCTGGGAATCTTTAGAAAGTTTGGGAATCACTGTTTTAAATCATGCTGCCCAGAGCTGGGACTGAATGAACTCTCCCGTTGCAGACTGTGGGCAGCTCTCAACCCAGGTCTGAGCTACCATCTTTCTTATATTCTTAAAATTAGTTAATTTAATTACATCTCAAGCACTGACCCCCAGTCACATCACAGAGTCTCACCCTCCATTGCGCCTCCTGTTCCCCCCTGAGATGGTGGACCCCTGCTGGGTATTCCATCTACCCACCCATCCTGGCACATGAAGTCTCTGTAGGATCAAGCGAATCTTTTCCCACTAAGGTAGGGCAAGGCAGCTCTCTGCTACATATGTGCTCAGGGCCTTGTCCAGCCTGTGTGTGCCCTGTGTTTGGTGCTCAGTCTCTGAGGGTCCCCAGGAGTCCAGATTACTTGACACTGTTGGTCTTCCTGTGGGGCTTCTATCCTGTTCTGGGCCTTCTATTCTTCCATAGGCCCATATTTTGTTCCTTGTGGTGGGAAGAAAAGAAAATGACTTGATTACCTGAACTCTGGGCCCCTGACACACCCTCCGGATAGGAATGTGAAATCCCACAATCACATAGTCTCCAAAATTCCTTAAGTTGGAGGATGAGGAGGGTACTGACACCCTCATCCTAGTTTGACCACATCCCAATCTGCACACCACTCTTGGACCAGTATGGACTTAGTTTGTTTACACATTGAAGATGTCCCTTCAAAGGAGCCTTCTGTGCTCCAGTCCCTGGCTCCGCCTTCAGCTTGCAGTAGGTGCGGCAAGTACACTGGTGAGTCTGCACTCTAGGGACACCCTGGTGTTGAATACCCATTTCAGAAATCTCCAGCAATGACAAGTCACCAGGATTCTAGCACAGGGACACTGTCAGTCATCGGCTGGCAAACAGGTGATGGGCAGTGTGTGGTGCACAGGAAGGAGAGGCTCCCTGCACACCGACTCTGGGCCACACTCACCACTCAGGAACTATATGAGCTCAGCCTGCTCTTCCTTCCATAACAGAGATAGCAGTGCCTGCTAATAGGATGGTGGCAGCAATGAGATGCTGAGCGGAGGCAAATGGCCACTCCCTCTCTTCTCCTCGCCCATCATCTTAACTCTGTACAGGTTCACGTTCTCTTTGGAATATGGCATGGCATTTGTGTGTGTGTTGTCTCATCCAGTTCTTCTCTATGTTGGAGGCAAGAGCTTTGTCACCTATGCAACTGATAAGGAAGCAGACCAGGGAGTGCCAGGCATCTTGACACAGCAACAGACAGAACTGGGTCTCGGCACAGACCTGTCGATGGCACTCCCTCTTCTGCCCTGCACAGTGCTCCACCACCCATTGGCCTTTCAGCTATGGTGCTAAAAGCCACCCTCTCCTCCCCACCTGACACCTCCCAGAATTGCGTACCTCATATAGTACACGTCCTTTACAGAGGTGACATCCGTGTGCTTGTCATAAAGGAAGCAAAGGGCAGGTGAGTATACATCATTGGACAGGAAGGACAGCTGGCTTCAGCTCCTCACATGCTCATGTGTCATCCCAACCCATCTGTCTCAGAGGTTCGGGGACAGCCTTCCAGTATTTCTGTTAAAGACTCACATACATACTCACATGCATGTATGTTTTAATATGGACACTGCCTTACACACATGCAAACCGTTCTAAAATCTGGTCTCAATATTGTGTCTTAAAGAACTTACTCCTAAAGTCTGAAGAGTGAGGAACTAAGCCCGAAGAGTGAAGATTAAGTTCTATTTTGCCCGTTTCCCAGTAATGAAGGTGGATGCTGTTTCTAGTCTATGTATCTGGAGCAATAGTTGCAATGCCCGTTTTCTAGACATGCACTTTTGTGGTCCTGTGTGAGGGTTTCTGCACAACACTCCATAAACTGCTAAAGAAAATGAGGCAAAGTAAGATGTATATACAGTTGATTTCAGAGGTCACTTAATGACTTAGCTGGGACAAGAATGAGTGTCCAGAATCTTCCACTAAGGCTCAATTCTTTGAAGCACAAAGGATAAAATTCTAAGACTTTTACATAAGGTAAATTCTCAAGGTCACATGGAGTTCTGAGCACAGGGCCTTCCATCTGAAGCATCCTACATCCTACGTGCAGCTGGGGTGAGCTCCTGGGACTTGTACTGCCACTGCTGCAGCCTGCTTACATTCAAATTGTCTTCTGTGTGTAACAGTGATTCTCAACCTATAGGAAGTGACTCCTCTGGAGGCCAAATGACCCTTTCACAGGAGTTACCCAAGACTGTCAGATAACACAGATATCTCCATTTTGATTTATAACAAGAGCAAAATTACAGCTATGAAGTAGCAACAAAAATAATTTTATGGATTAGGGTCACCACAACATGAGGAACTGTATTAAAGGGTTGTAGCATTAGGAAGGTTGTAGCAATAGGAGGCTCTGTAGCATTGAGAACCACTGCTATGGAGCCTCTTAGCTATGTCTAGGAGACTTTAGGGCCTGTCCTCACTTTGCCATGGTGCTCCAAAGACTTCTCAATTGCTTGCAGGTAGCTAAAGCACCCTCTCCCTCCTCCCACTAACACCCCTGCTTTCCCCTGCTTTGCCCACCCCAACTGCCTACCCAGACTCCTGCACCGTCATTGTCCTGACCAAAGAAATAGACAACGCGATGCCTCACAAAAAGAGCATCTCCCTGTGATTTTGTCCTGAGAGGATAGATTCCTTGACCCCACATCACAAGTTCATCCTGCCTGCTTCTGGACACATCTGCCAACACCAACCCAGATCGAGCCATCCAAGAACTTGCTGCTTGAGCGATCAGTGTCTCAGCAGCCTCCGCGTTTGAGTTTAGATAGGATTCCTCGGTAATATATTCCTGCCCCCGAGTTATTATTATCCCCATTGTACAACTGACAATGGAAATTGGAGTTGGAGGGGTGAACAGTGCGCCCACAGACCCAGAGCTCCAGCCTGCAGGCTCTGCTCTGGGTTTGGGTCCTCTCTGCTAGAGGCACAAGCGAAGTGCAGGCTCCTCTTTGGCCTGTCCTGTCCTGACCTCCTCTGCCGTGTTCTGGCCTGGCCTGTCCTGACCTCCTCTGCCGTGTTCTGGGGGAGTTTCTCTTTCAGAGCTGAGCCCATGAGGACTTGCTCACACAGTTCCCAGGAAGAGACCACCGTTGACCTCATAGAAGGGTCTGTGCAAATAAAGCAGATTGAACACTCTGGAACTGGGATATTTTTGCTTTGGAGGCAGGTGGCTGAGGCAGAGTAATCCCTAAAATAGAGGAATGTGTAAAACACCCGCTTCAGATTTTCTCCGCAGGAAGTGAAAGACTGGCTCACCTCTGCAGCCCCAGCCACCAGCCCTAACTAGGTCTTTCTTGGGAAATCAGAGTGTGAGCGCTTCCTCCCCCATGAAGATCTTAAACTTTAAGTCATGAGAAGATGCCTCCAAATTCCAGAAGGGACTACACTGCAGCGTCCTGCCCACATAAGAAAAAAAAACACAGGTACAAAGCCAGGCCAGCATAGCCACGGTGGGGGGACCCCAAAACCCCAAATCAGAGAACAAAATCATAGGGGAGTTTAGTCCAGATGTTGGCCACAACTAAACATTGTCATTTCTGAAAATGGGTTGGATAGGAGATGTCAGGGCCAGAAGGTGGACAGCTCCAGCTGGTGAGTTTGTCTGTAGAGGGACTGCCCTGGTCTCTTAACAAATCTGCGAGCTTAACTAAGACTCTGCTGTCCCCCAAAGGAGTCTGGGAGTGACATGCTCTGGGTAGTGGTGCATAGTACACTGCTCTGGATAAACCAGCTCTGGAAGACCTTATAGGGCCAATTGGGGCAACTGGGGAAATGTCTGGGAGTTGGATGCCTAGAGTGTCCCAATATAACAGAAAAGTGGAGACTGTGGGCTGGAAGAAAAAACAGATTATAAAACAGATTATGTACAGAGTGATCTCATTTGGGTGAAATGAAAATGGAAGGAATCATGCCAAGGTGTTAAAAGTGGAAGTCTCTAGAAGGCAGGGCTGAGAGAATCTTCCTTTTTATCATCACCTGCCTGTGTCTTCCATCTTCTCCCTATGGACATGCAGAGCTCCAGGAACAATGAGAGACTATTTAAAAATTAAAAAGCCCATTCGTTTGGGCAATGTCAGTAAGTGAACGTGGCAGAACAAGGTTATCAACCCAAGGCGAGCGTTCCCACAGGCTAGTCAGAAAGCAGCCAGGCAGGAGAGGAGACTGGGGAAGAGGATCTACAAACAAGGGAATGCAAATGGCCAGCATGCTTGGAAAAAAAACAAAAACAAAATGCCCAGCCTCATTAGTAATCAATGATTCGAAGTAGACCAAAACAAATGTGCACTCATCTGATCAACGTGCACTGAACAGAGGAGACCCTAGGTCTGACCTGAGGTGTGAAGAAATGCCGGTGGGTGTGGCCACTCCCTGGATTGTGGAGATTATTAGACTTTACATGACGTCTGTATGTACACCTCAATTCTATTTCTGGGCTTCTTTCTGGAAAGAAAGAAAGAAAGAAAGAAAGAAAGAAAGAAAGAAAGAAAGAAAGAAAGAAAGAAAGAGGAGAAGGAAAGAAGGAAGGAAGGAAGGAAGGAAAAAAGAAGGAAAGAAAGAAAGAAAGAAAGAAAGAAAAAAAGAAAGAAAGAAAGAAAGAAAGAAAGAAAGAAAGAAAGAAAGAAAGAAAGAAAGAAAGAAAACAACAATAAAAAACCACAACCCAGAATGAAAAAAAAAGCTAGGGCTGGGTGTGTGACTCAACAAGAGAACATTTGCCTGACATATACAAGACCCCGGGTTTGATCATCAGCATTGGAAAGAGAATGTCCCTATCTGGTGGAAAATATGAAGTGTATTGCATTATTTATCATTCTGAAAGGCTATGAATCCTCATTGCAGCTAGCACCTGGGGATCCGTCACTTGACAGCCCTTAGACTGACATCTCACAGAAGTTGAGATGAGTATGGGCTGATCTTGTTTGAGCACCGAGAAATGTTGTCAACAGGATGATCCCAACTGGGGGAGAACAAATGGACAGGAAGAAGTATGAGGAAAAGACAACGGAGAAACCCAGGGATGTTACAGCATTCTGCCGAGGTGCTGTGATGACAGGTAGACATGGCCTTCTGTGTTTCCATCTATCCAGATGCTGGTGGAAGTCTAGTCAGGGAAAGCGGTACAACTGCAGGAATCCAAGATGAACAAAGCCAGGGGCAAACGGCAGCGACCATCAGCTGGTCAGTTCTCATGCACATCCAGAAAAGAACCAGAAGCAAAGGGAAGTGAGGCCCTTTCAGTAGAAGGACCTAGGCTGGAAGGGGTGGCCATAGCAGAGGCCTGGTGTCACAGCCAATCATTGTCGGTCTGTCAGGATTTGGAATGACCGAGGGTGTGAGGGTATCTCCAGAGAGGCTTCACTGAGGAGAGAAATACTATCCTAAATCTGGGTAGCAACATTCCATGGGGGCTGGCCTCGGACTCAATCAAAGGGGAAGTGAGAAAGAGTTGAGAACCTGCATCCCACACTCTCCTTCCTGGCTGTGGCCACAACGTGACCAGCTGTCCCATGCCCCTGACCCTACAGAGCTATTCTTGCCAACACGCTTCCCCCACACACACACACCCCAATGGACTGGGCATTCACATGGTGAGCCCACACAAGCTTTTCCATCCTTGGGTTACTTTTCTCAGATACTTTGTCACAGCGTCACTGGGGAAGTGGCCTCAGGGAGGTGGATAGCTCCTAGCTGTCTGACTGCCAGAAGCAAAACCATCCAGGTAGACGGCTGGCTGCGAAGGGGACTCTTGGCATCTCTCAGCAACCTGGGCTTCCACAGAAGCAAGACAGTTCAGAAGGCAGCCTGAGTGACCAGGCTGTGTCACCCTGGGCAGTGCTGTTCCCAAGTCCCTCCCTAGTCCTGTCTCCCCAGTATCCTCCCGTTCTGCCACTTTCAGCTTGTGTGGCTTTGGTCAAGGGGGTTCAACTGAGCTGTGTTGCTTGTGTACAACAGAAGTTAGGCACCATGCTTATCCCCCAGGGTTTTTTCATGACAAATTACAACCCTGGGCCTTGGACGATCAGAGCGTTGGTATCTCTTAGTTCTGGAAGCTGCGTGTTAACATTCAGAGGTTTGGTAGGGCTGTGCTTCCTCCAAAGGCTCAGAGGTAGATCCTTCCCCTGCCGTTTCCTAGTTTCCTGTGGTTGCTGGCGATCCTTAGTGCTCCTTGGCTTGTGGCAACGTCACTTCCCCTCACCACGCATGCATGCTCTCTCTTGACACAATCCTTTTCTTTCTGTGGGTCTCTGTCAAAATTTCCCTCTCCCTACAAGGACACTGGGCTCTAGATTAGCCGCCTAACCCAATAAAACCCCATATTAACGAATTAATTTCATCTGCACAGACCTTGTTCTCAAATATGGTCACATTCTGAGGTTCCAAGTAAACATGAAATGGAGGAGGTATGGGGGGGCTTTTCAATCTAGAGCAGCCGGAACAATAACTACATCTATATTACATGGTTGCTTTAGAAAATGGGTTATTCTATGCCACCCACTTAGGACAGATCTCCACATATAGAAAGCACCATCCAAGTGGTGCCAGTGACTTCTCTCCAGCTGCAGCCTGGGATACCATATGGGACTTTCCTCACCTCAAAGATGCAGACCAAATAGTCCAGCCACAGGCAGCACTGGCCCAGTTTTACCACCACTCATCCAGCTGCCCAGCTTCTCCTCCTTTATTGTTGCGTGAGAGTGGACAAGGGAAAGCTGATCCCTAGGAAGCCTCTTGATCCTCAAGCCTGCATCTGAATCCCCTCTCCTCTATGGGGGGATGTGGCGCAGCATCTGAGGACACTCCTTTCTTTTCTCCTTTAAAAGAATCTTTAGGTGTGTGAATATATGGTACATGTGTTATTCACATGCATGTATAATGTATATATGTATGAGTATGGAAATATGTGTCATGATGTATGCATGGAAGTCAGAGGGCAACTTTGGGCTACAATGCTAGCCTTCCACCTTGTTTGAATTAAGAACTCCTGGTTGCTTGCCTCTGTGCATACCAGACTAGCTGGCTGAGAGCTTCTGGGGAATATTCTTGTCTCTGTTTCTCATCTCATCACGGGAGCACACGTCTGTACCCAGCTCTCAGGGGGTTCTGGGAAATCAAGCTCAGGTTCCCACACTATCACAGCCAGCACTGTATCCACTGAGCCCTCTCTCCCTGGGCCCCTCTTTGCTTCTCAAAATGCTGTTCATTCCCTACTGAGCCTTCAGGAAAATTTGAACATTCAAAAAGTCACCCTTGGTATAGCTGCTTCTAACCTAATTTTGGACAAAAATAACCTACAATTTTGATTTTTTTTCCCCTCAACCTTTTGATGGGCTCACATCCATTGCGTTCATCCACCACATATGCATGAAGCATAAAAATGACAATTAAAAAAGATTTCTGAGGTTTTCTCTGCAGATGTCCCAGCATGAAGTGGTGGTGATCAGTGGGTCAGGCATGAACACCAGATCCCAGCTTGCCAAAAGCCTCTTTAGGATTTGTTCATCAGTGGTAGGATCCCTTTGCAAGTAAACCAACAAGAAATGAGGGGTTCACACTCTTGATGACCATGTTGTCTACCAGACAAATGGAACCAGCAGAGAAAGAGAGAGAGAGAGAGAGAGAGAGAGAGAGAGAGAGAGAGAGAGAGAGAGAGAAGTGGAACACTGAAAGAAGCAGAGTGTAAGGAGAGGGTTGAATTCTAGTCCTGCTCCCAGATATCAGAATGGAGAGACACTGCTTGTGGAGACAGTTGCTGCTTGACTCAAGGTGATCTATAACATCTCCCATCTCCTTCAAAGCCATCTCCTCTTCTGTATTGCCTAGTTTTCAAAATTGGGTTATAAAGACAAATACTCTTGCTAAGATACCTGGCTCTATGCCAATATAATCCCTAGGTATAGCCTCTGACATTTTGGAGTAGATCTGGTGGGGGCGGGGGGCAAGGAGAAAATTGAACAACTAATTCTAACAGTGGCAAGAGTCCTAGATAGAGATAGATAGATAGATAGATAGATAGATAGATAGATAGATAGATAGATAGATAAAGATAGACAGAGATAAAGACAGAGATAGAGACATAGAGACACACAAGACAGAGACAGAGACAAACTGATGCATTAGCATGCTCTCTTTGTTTCCTAGAAGGAAGAAAACTAAGGTATGTGTGTATTATTAAATACAGACAATGTCCCACACACCCCAGATGAGTATTCAGAATTAACTGAACCATTCTCACAGACAGAGGTGAGCAAGCAGAGCAGGCTTGTTTCTTGGGCATTGGTGAGTGGCAGGTGTTCTCTGGATCTAGACCTCTGGTTGGTAAGACTTTTCTAATATATTCCATAAGAAAAAGGGTTAAATTGGGGAGATATGGGGGGATCTTCATATTGGAGAGGGGCTCACGCCTGTGTGGAACTGCCATGTAATGACTGATGTGTTGTGTACACAGCTGCACGTTGACCTGACACATGGCTTCCATTCCCAGGGGGCAGAGAAGCTTCTGTTGGTGACATTCGTTTGCAGACAGAAGCACCAATCACCTGCCTGGGGCCTTTTAAAACCTTCCTATGGATGTCTTTTGCTTATACCTGTACCTGAAGCAGGACTGAGGCTGGGGATATAGCTCACTTAGTCAAGTACTCACCGCATAAGCACAGGACTTGAGTTTTCGAACCTTATGAGGAACACGAACACAGAATGAGATATAACTGTTTCTCTGAAAATGGGAGCAAAATGGAAATCTCTCCACTGTCACGTGATATGGCACAAGAAGCCCTGGCCAATAGAATAGACAAGGAAAACAAAACTATTGTTTTGGTGTAATTTACAGACAGCAGGATTATGTATACACAAAAACTGAGAAATTCATGAAAACAGCCTAAACGCAATCACATGAGAATTCAGTGAAAGCCCACCTCCCTCCTCCAACACAAACCAGCTGTATTTGTGTACTCTGGCAGTGAACAAATCAAGAACAAATTTACAAGACAATGGCACAAATTATAGCATTCAAGCATAAAATGTGCAGAGATTAAAAAGGAAACACAAGACAGAAAATGAGTGTTGCTGAGAAGGAGCTAGAGGAACACTCACAGACAGGATTCCCTGGTTAGAGATTAGAGGACTCAATGTCTTGAGAACACCTCAAATTATTCTATGGAAAAATGTTATCCAGTTAAAATTCCAGGAAATTTATAAGATGTATAGGAAAATTGAAAGAATAATGAAAAAATAATAAAATGGGATTTTTATATCATGATATTGGTATTTAGAAGTCTTAAGAAAGATTATTAAATTGACTTTTATGACATACTATGAAGGAACATAACCAAGAGTCCATACACTGGTGTTAAGACACACCAAGAAACAGAATAGAACAAAGGATAGAGCAAGTGGTAAGTACTTGGTGGTTTAACAAAGCCTCCATAGCAACTTAGTGTAGGACGCAAAGCAGGTTCAATCCAAGCTGCTTGATAGTGATATGGAATGTAAAGCAATAAGCCACTCTCACCCCTACCTCAGACCTTACATAAAGATTAATTTGAATGAGTCCTTTGCCTAGGTATAAAAGTTAAAGACACAGGGTTTCTAGAAGAAAACAAACTGTTACCCGCTTGTATTGGTGTGAGAAAATGCTTCAGAAAACTCATAGATCAGTAATCACAAAAATATGAGAGGTTCAACTTCCTGAATATGAATAAGGTTGACCTCCTGAATACATACATACATACATACATACATACATACATACATACATACATACAGGCAAAGCACTAATACACATGGAATAAAGTAAGTCTAAAACATTTTTTAAAGGAATAGAGGGTGGGTAAGATGGCTCAGTGGATAAAGACAAAGGCTACACATACCCAGAAGTCTGAGTTCAACACTAGAATCCACGTAGAGAGAGAATTGAATCAAAAAGGTTGTCCTCTGACCTCTACATGCATGTGTTGGCTATGTATGCTCCCACCAACCATGTGCATGCACACACAAAATAATAATCATTTTAAAATATCTTTTGTAAGTAGACAATCTACAGGTTAGACAAGTATTTAGAACTCATATCTAATAAATGTTTTGAATACAAATATAGCTTCAAATTCTTATAATTCAGTAGGGAAAAAAGGCAGCCTGATTTACTGTAGGTTGCATAGTAAAATTGCACTGACACTTAAATTGGCATTTTTAATTAAAAATGTTATTTTAATACATTATATCCTGATTATGGTTTCCCCTCCTGCAACTTCTATTTTAGTGCACTATACCACAGGTCCTCACTTTAACTGTGTCCATCCAGTCTTCTTTTTTTAAATTTCCCTTTATGATATATTTTAATTATATTTGCTATTTTATATCCATTACTCAAATTACAGAAAGTAACACTACAGCTACAAGTTTTCAATATTTATTCCCTGATAACATGCAAACATTTATCATTTTGAAATGCAGAACTGTTTAAGTATAAACATATATATGTACATATATGTGTATATATGTGTGTGTATATAAATATACACACACACACACACACATATATATATATATATGTATATATATATATATATATATATATATATATATATATATATATATATATATATATATATATATATATATATATATATATATATATATATATATATGTATATATATATATATATACCTTTTTCTTTTTCATCTTTTTCTTTTTTTATTGGATATTTTCTTTATTTACATTTCAAATGTTGTCCCCTTTCCTGGTTTCCCCTCCAAAAACTCACTGTCCCATTCTACTCTCCCTCACCAACCCACCCACTCCCGCTTCCCTGTCCTGGCATTCCCCTACACTGTGGCATCAAGCCTTCACAGGACCAAGGGTTTCTCCTCCCATTGATGTCCAACAAGGCCATCCTTTGCTACATATGTGTCTGAAGCCACCAGCCTCTCCATGTGTACTCTTTGGTTAGTGGTTTAGTCCCTGGGAGTTCTGGGGGTTCTGGTTGGTTCATATTGTTGCTCCTCCTATGAGTTGCAAATCCCTTTGGCTCCTTTGGTCCTTTCTCTAGCTCCTCCATTGGGGACTGTGTTCTCATTCCAATGGTTGCTGCAAGGATCCACTTCTGTATTTGTCAGGCAATGGCAGAGCCTCTCAGGAGACAGCTATATCAGGCTCCTGTCATCCAGTCTTAAAATACCACCAGTTGTACCTAACAGAAGCACAAAACCAGGGTCCCCCTACTAGCCTTTGCTCTGCAATAGGTCATCAGATGGAGAGCAAGGTTCTGAGTCATGTGGCTTCTTTCCTAAAGCTTTCTCAGGTTTACTGTGATTTCTTTTCTCCAATATTCTCTACTATCTCTAGACAAAATTCCTCTCACACAGCAACGTCCTACCTTCGCTTCCAATGTCATTTTAATGCCATCACTTTCTGAAACCATAGTTTTCTCCTACCAAGTGTAGGTCTCTGTCCCATTTTCATTCAATTTTATAAATAGGTATGAAAGAGGGAGTGGAGAGATTGACCCATGGTTCCCAACAATCATTTGTAACTCCAGTTCTAGAAAAATCTGGCATCCTCTTCTAACCTGTATAAGTACCTGCATACAAGAAGCATAAACATACACACACACACACACACACACACACACACACACACACACCTTTTTTAAAAAATGGAATTTCATATGCCTCTGTATTTTTGCAAATCTAACACCATAACATGTACCTTGATGCTCATTCTAGTCTATTAGTTTCTGAAGAGTTAAGAGTATGTATTTCCATATATGTATCCCCAAACCAACTGGAACTATCAGTATACAGTTTTGGTAACAGTGAGAAACAATGTAGCCTTATTAAAGAATATTGTGTTGCTGCTTATTTAAAAAAGAAGGAGGAGGAGGAGGAGGAGAAGAGGGAGGAGGAGGAGGAGGAGGAGGAGGAAGAAGAGGAAGAAGAAGAAGAAGAAGAAGAAGAAGAAGAAGAAGAAGAAGAAGAAGAAGAAGAAGAAGAAGAAGAAGAAGAAGAAGAAGAAGAAGAAGAAGAAGAAGGCCTTATTTCCTTGGTGTCTTCCATTCCCTCTGGGTCTTCCACTACTTCTGTTTCCTCTTCTGCAAGGTCCCTGAGCCTCGAGGGGAGGGAATCGATGGAGACATCCCCTTTAGGACTGAGTACTACAAGGTCTCTCACTCTGCACACTGTCCAGCTATGGGTCCCTGTATCTGTTCCCATCTTACTGCAGAAGGAAGCTTCTCTGAGGATGGCTGAATGAGACACCTATACACGCAGCAGAATCTTGTTAAGAGTCATTTTATTGCTGTGTTCTTTTAGTAGAAGAATAGTATTTGGGTTTCCACCAGGTCCATGGCCTATTTAGCCTTGGGTTCTTGGCCACCTGAGCAGTATCAGGTTCCAACTCATGGAATGGGCCAAAATTTTAATCGGATATTGGTTGGTTATTCCCACAAGCTATGTGCCACTATTTTGCTAGTGCTGCTTGCAGGCAGGTCACCACTGCAGGTATAGAGTTTGTAGCTGGGTTGGCATTTATCTTTCTCCTTTGGTAGCAAGCAGAGTATCTTTTAGTACCATGAACATGAGTCAGTAGGAATGAAGACTGTAGGTAGGCACCAGCTCGACTGGCTTAAATCTACCACAAAAATGTCCATAGTAGCTTTTATTCAGAATAGTTACAAGTTGAATCTGTGCAGAATATTATGTCAACCTGACACAAGCTAGAGTTATCTGAAAGGAGGGAAGCTCAATTGAGAAAAATGCTTCCATAAGATCCAGCTGTATGGCATTTTCTTAATGAGTAATTAATGAAGGAGGGCCCTGGGCCTTCAGTCCTGGATTCTATAGGAAAGCAGGCTGAGGAAGCCATGGGGAGCAAGCCAGTAAGCAGCACCCTTCCATGGCCTCTGCATCATCTCCTGCTCCCAGGTTCAGTTCTGAGTTTCTGTCCTGACTCCTTTTGATGATGAACAGTTCTATAGAAGTGTGAGCCAAATAAACCCTTTCCTCCTCAACTTGCTTTTGGTCGTGGTGTAATAGTAAACCTAAAACAAGGATGTGACACAGATGTCTATCAAGATGATAATGGCTAAAACCCCATAGGTATGTTCATATAATAAACAACAGAAAGAAATGAACTTGCAAAGATGTAGCAGAGACACCTAAAATATATTGTGCTATGTAAAAGGAATTTAATTAGAAGAACTCACGGTGTATAGTTCTGTTTAAGTAGAGAATCAATCCATGATGACTAAAGAATTAGACAGTGGGCAGCCGGAGTGGATTGTCATGGGTTGGCTGTAAAGAGGCATAAGGGGCCTCTCTGGGGAGACAGGAACACTGACTCAGTAAATGCATAGATGACATAGATGCCGGGCTTATCAAGCTCATCAGATGCTATATCCAGGACTTCCTATTTCATTATGTAAATGCAAACTTGATGAAGAAAACTTCTTACAATAATCTGCATAAGAGGAGGAGTTTATGGTCTAAGAACCACAGCATACTGAATAGTGACATGGGGGATTTGATGGCCACTGCATTAACCGGTGAAGGGTGGGGAACTACAGGGTAGAGAGGGAAGGCATGCTGGAGGCATCTCATCTGTCTAAGCCAGCCTGTGAGGGCACATTTTGGTGGGACTGCCAAGTATCAAATTTCCTTGAGTGAAAATTGGGTTGAGTGAATGGGCCAATGGCGCTGACAAATAGTGACTGAGTGAGGGACAAGGGTCAGGAACGCTCCAGTGAGCACAGTGCACTGGGTTTGTTTCTGGCTTTCTTTTTTCTTTTCTTGCTTTTTTTTCCCAGATAGAGTTTACAGGGGCATCAAACTCACCATCATCCTTCCCCGACTCTCCAGAACAGCTGAGACCACGGGCACACACCCCTGCAGCAAGCAGCACCCCTCTCACTCAGCACGGGCACACACCCCTGCAGCAAGCAGCACCCTTGTCACTCAGCACGGGCACACACCCCTGCAGCAAGCAGCACCNTTTGTTTCTGGCTTTCTTTTTTCTTTTCTTGCTTTTTTTTCCCAGATAGAGTTTACAGGGGCATCAAACTCACCATCATCCTTCCCCGACTCTCCAGAACAGCTGAGACCACGGGCACACACCCCTGCAGCAAGCAGCACCCCTCTCACTCAGCACGGGCACACACCCCTGCAGCAAGCAGCACCCCTCTCACTCAGCACGGGCACACACCCCTACAGCAAGCAGCACCCCTCTCACTCAGCACGGGCACACACCCCTGCAGCAAGCAACACCCCTCTCACTCAGCACGGGCACACACCCCTGCATCAAGCAGCACCCCTCTCACTCAGCACGGGCAAATAATCTGTTTTCCCTTTGAAGTTGCTCTCGACATTCATGCAAATTAAGAACTATTTTTCTTACTTTCTAAATCTTGCTAAGCCTTTCAAAGAGTTGAGTCATTTAGAAAAAGACTCATGTCTGCCTTGGTTTCCCTGATCCCAAACCAGTTCCACAAGAAGCCATGTCACTGGCTGGTTTGACTACACACACACACACACACACACACACACACACACACACCCTGGAACACACAAGCCCACACATTGGCTTTGCCTCTGGCAGACCTGCTAGCAGGCTCAGTCCTTGAATGTACACATTGAACAGAGCCTAAAATGCATAGACCCCTTGGGTGTACCGAGGGCCAAGAGCTGAGCTCAGAGATTGTTCCCAATAGCTCACACTTGCAGAAAAGTGAATTCTCCCCCACACGTCCACCCACACAGCCCTCAAAAGCTAAAGTGGTACATGGGTTTCAGTTGCCTCTGCAGCAGAAGGGACTTAATTTCCACCATATGGGGAAAGAAGGCCTTTGGGTGCCTGTTTCTGGCCTTCTCTCCTCCTCTCTCATCATCCATGTTCCTTGTGTGACATTTTTAAACAACCTAAATTCACAGGTGAGACCACCTTCTACACCCACTTCATTTCCAAGATGGTGAGAGAGTAGAGAATTGTCCAAAGGTCAAATAAATTCAGAGACAAGACCACAATCCTGACACCCCTTGGCTTCCAGAAGAAAGTTTTGCCAGCAACATGATACTTCCAGACCAAGTTCTCTCTCCATTGACAAGTGCTAGACAATGACATTCAGGTGAGGGATTCCTCTAGTGAACTTCTCAGGATGTGATAGGACTGCTTTCCTTGACCTAGGGTGGGGACAAGCAAGGACATTTTTGGATGACCACCAATAAAGGTGAGGAGGGTCGTTCCTTCATTTATTCACTGGACACATACAAAAAAAGTTGCTGATTCCATAAGCAGGCTCAGGAAGACAGGAGATTCAGTTCAAGTCTGATCATACATTCCACTGGGAGAGGCCTGAAAGTGTGGGTGATGTGCAGGTCATAGGAGCTGCCTGAAAGATGGGAAGTAGAAGGCATGGTTTGAAACATCCTTTTTTTTTTTTTTTTTTTTTTGGACAGAGAACTCCAGGTCAGTAGTTAAAACATAAGCTCCTTGGTTCAACATCCCTGGCTAATGCCCCTCATTGTCTCTGTGGCCATGAGCCACAGTTCTGAAACAGTACATTGTAATTGAGGTTGGATTATTTTAAAGACTCAGTCAACTAACTTGGACCCTTGAGGACTTTCAGAGACTGAACCACCAACCAAAGAGCATATATGGGCTGGATGTAGGCCCCCTGCACAATGTAGCAGATGTGCAGCTCAGTCTTCGTGTGGCTCCAACCAGTGTCTCTTAAAGCCATCAGAGAAGTGAGCAAGAGGATGATTGCAAGGTCCAGGAGCTGTCCACCCCCGTGGTGCTGATCTCCCAGGGCAACCCACAGGTTTCCAAACTGTTAGACTGCTTAGCAATTCTCAGGCAGTGGTAACTGGATCCCAGGACTGGGATAAGGACCCGAAGGCCCCGTTTCTGGAAATATAAGGTAAGTTCCACTTCCCCTGTTCAGTTTGGAGACAGGAATGAACAAACTCAGACATTTTTAGGAGTCAGTGAAAGCTTGGAGAAGCCATCATCTGTGGGTGGGTTTAGAGCCTCATGGCCTAAAGCTCAGAAAAACCAATCACATATGCTTTTGCTTTAGAAACCAGGCTGCAAACAAATAAAAAATAAAGAAAAAAAGCAGTATTCCCTGCGACAAGTAGGTGAAATGAATTTCTAAGACAAGGTGCAACCTCTCCATAGTTTCTGGCTAGGTCAGCATGTAAGCCAAGCAGAGAAAAGCAGTCCCTCATCTTGGCCAGACAGTCTCTAGTTGGATGGCGATTTCCTTCCTCTATAGGGCAATTGGAGTATAGGAAACAGAGTCCTGTCCTGGAAGAGGATATGTTAGCTCATCTCTGATCTACCCAGGCTTTTTGAAAATCCTTGGGCAAGCCGCTTCATGACATAACTCCCTCCAACACCCAGTATATACACAGGGTGGTAAATACTGTTCCATTAAACATAAGTGGGGAAATGAAGCAGGGTGTTCAGCAGACACTAATTATCTTAGTTGGGAAGAGAGTAGAAGAGAGAAGAGTGGGAAAGGCTGTTAGTATGACTAGGAGAGACATGGGATTGAATATGATATCATAACAGAGCCAGAGTCATCTCATACTTGGGCCTGGGTCTCCTTCACTCCCTTCCCCCACTATCTCTGGTCTTTGTGTTCAGTGCCTGGCCTCTCTGAACCTCTGTTACCTCATATGCCTGTAGTAGAAGCACCTCTTATATACTGCAAAGATTAAACGAGATAAGGCAAGCAGAGTGTCTGGATCCTGAAAAGGCTCAGATAAATATTGCCTTGTATTTTGAATTCCATCAGACAGCACAGCCTTGCTTCTTTTGGAAGATTACCAAACCCAGCTATTAGACAGTGAAATTACTCTCCCCTCTTTCTGAGTTTACCACCTTCCATAGCTGGGTTGTGTGATCTGGGGCCATCACAAAGACTTGGAAATAACAAAGGCTCGAGGCCCATTAGTGATGCAGTGCTCCTCTTTGATAATGAGCAAATGAGCCTGACGTGCAAATGCATGCTTATGATTCCAACATTAAGGAGGCAGAAGTAGGAGGGTCGGAAGTTCAAGGTCATCCTTAGCTACATAGCAAGTTTGAGGCCAGCCTGGGCTAATTTAGATATTGTTTCAAAAGCCACATTTTGTTGTTGTTCAACTGAGCCACAGACTCTTTGGCCTGTTGGAAAAACAGAATGAGCAGTTGGCTTTGTTTACCCAGCATGAGGGTTAACCAGAGTGTAAACAAACAGCCTTCTGGGAGAGAGCCCACCAGTCTAACATGCTAGTTGTAGTAGAGAGAGTACCAGACATTGAGCTAGTCCTTGGCCAGTCTTTCAGGAGCTAGTCTGCCATATGTCTTTCTGCAAAGAGTTAATGCACTCTCTGGGGTCTCAGTGCCCTAATCTTGGTGATGAGACCATCTCTTGCTGGCCTCTGATATACCCCAGCGCTACTGTGACCACTTTAAATGCCAGTTGAGCAAATGCTTTGAAAATGGATGCTCCAAGCTATAGAAGCCATCAGTTCAATAGGCCTTATATTTTTGTGACTGCCGTGGGGCTGGCATCTGTGACTCCCACCTTCCTGAAGGTCCACTTCCTGCTGCAGAGTCACGGTTCTTCAGGATCTCTAGGCTCAGATCCATAGACATTTCCCCAGATACTTCATTTCCTCTCTTTAACTTATAAAAGCCCAGAACCTCTGATCCTCACCCAGATAACCACTGAAGTTCCAAATGGAACCACTGGTTTCTTGTTTAATTTATAACATTTCGTCATTCTCTAAAGGCAGCTATGGAAGGGACCACCACTGACAGCGACTTGTTTGTGTGTGTGTGTGTGTGTGTGTGTGTGTGTGTGTGTGTGCACACGCACGTGCGCACATGTCCATGTGTTACATCATGTTCATGGTATACAGAGCATGGCAGTAAGAGAAATGTGGGGATTTATGCTTCCTAGATGTGGATCTCTAACCAATTCAACTTGATTCCTCACCCAGTATGGCTGACAGTGACCTTGAGCAAAGTTTACCTGTTCTGGAAGTATTCTTTCACATGCCAGAATTCATACACCAGGAGTTCCTGCAAGGACTGACAAAGCATTCCTCCGCCCTGTGGAGTCCTGTTGTTGAGCTTCCCTAGGGGGCACAGTTACAGCATTTTATGAGTCATGTTAATACTGCCATCAACATTCCATCACTGCCGACTTCCCTCTGGCTTGAAAGAGCACGCTCTGAAGAGCCACCATGTGGGTCTCTGGCAGGCATCCTCAGGACCTTGCAGCCCCTGGCTGAGTGGGCTGGATTCTCGGATTCTCTTCTGGAGGATCAGAGTAGACTAGTATCAGGTCCCAGGCAGAGCTATGACTGTAACCTCATTATGAGTGTGTAAGGCTATGTTAGACCTGAACTCTGAAGCCTGACCTGGCTAAAGCCAACAAGGCTGGGGACCTGGTTGCTATGGAGATCAGCCCTCCTACAATCCCACTGGGAGCAGAAAATTTTGTTTAAATAAGCAGGAGAAAATGAGCTTTGGTTCCTCAGCAAACTGAGTTATAATATTCTGATTTCCTATTCTGGCATTTTAACCTTTCAATGTTGCCCTTAGGAATTCAGAGAACAAACGATCTTCAATATGCTGTGTGTGTGAGGTGAGGTGGCTGGGGGAGGGAGGGAGGGAGGGAGATACATACACACACACACACACACACACACACACACAGAGAGAGAGAGAGAGAGAGAGAGAGAGAGAGAGAGAGAGAGAGAATTGAAATACTGATTTCTTACTGTTGGCCCAGTTACCTGGTTATCAACATCATTTGATGCTGAGAAGTTGAGGTTCTTTTAAGTTATAGAACAAAGGCATCTCATTGAAAGGGTGACTGAGGAGCTCTAGAGCTCACAGTAAAAGCCAGCCTGTGGAGCTGGGTATGCTGGCCTCGTCCCTCACCGGGTCTGTCACTTAACATCTCTGTCTGTTCTTTGCTGTCTTTATCTCTGAAATACCAGCTGTAGTTAACTCTTTCTCTTGTTATTCTTGCAAGAATTAAATCAGATGTAATGTTTGGACAGGTTTTGGCAACTCCTATGCCATAAATATATTAGTTAATACATTGTAGCCTGTGCTTCCTACAAACACTGGTGGTCCTTTTGTGAGGTCAGAGCAGCATCAGGCCATGGATGGAGGATGTGTCCAGGGCATGGTTAGGCATCATCTGTCTAGCCTGACCACTTCTGAGCATCCTTTGTAGAGCTAGTAAATGAGGCAAACCTGACTTTGAAATCCTGGGAGGAGGTGACCCCAGGAATCTGAATTTAACCAGCATATAAAGTGATTCTATAGAACATTATAATGTAAGAATCAAAGATCCACTGGTGTGTTCCAAAACGTACTCGTTTACTCGAGAAGCAATCGCTAAACACCTGTCTCATCCCAGGGGAGGCTTGTCAAGACAGTCTGTGGAAGCAGGGAGACACACAGGTGAACAGTCTACATTGTTGTCATCAACCAGGCAAGAGGTGAAGATGCACAGCCAACCTGAGTTCTGTAGGCCCCCATGAGGAGACCAAGGGCTGAGAAGGATGACAGCATTCTGCTTGCTTTTCTCTTCCCTGAGAGGCAAAACCACTTCCGCACAGTGTCAACGCAGCTCTGAAAAACCTAAGGAAGCCGAGACTCAGGGAAGATGGGTGTTTTGCTCAGGGTCTTGTGAGGTCAGTGAGTGGTGTACTGGTAACTGCTTAACCACAGGCTCAGATTGGGGGGTGGGGCGGGGCTGAGCTGTGGCATTTGCTTGTTTCTGTGGTATCAATGCCCCTAGAGTGTCAGGTTTCTATTACCAACATGCTGCCTTTTAAGGGGGGGGGGGATTGCAGAAGAGCTCTCAGGCACCCTTGTAAGCTGGTAAGAAGTGGTCCTGTCCTGGGCACTCTTGGGTATAGGTGTCATTCATTACAGTGGAGGTTAATGAGCATCTGTCAAGGTGCAGAGGAGAAAGGCCATTGTTC
>LR752381.1:41928-78778 GCA_902729485.2 Mus minutoides
GAGACTGAGGAAGCTCTGAAAGTTGTCACCTGTCTGTCCACCAAGCACCTTTGAAACTACAGAGTCTGGACTTGGGATAGAAGAGACACAGTCCCCACATGTTTACCTGAGGGGAGGCTGAGACCCTTTATGTCCCAAACTCTGATGATCTGGATCAACTAGAGACACCGCTATCCTCCCATTCTCTGAACAGTTCATCCACATGCCTAATAAGCTTATACTCGCTGTCTCACCACACCCAGAATGGACAGGACAGCAGCTGGCACAGGACACCATGAGTGCCCAGAACCAGCTACACCGGGGCTACTTCTGATGACTATGGACAGATACAGTGCGTTCTTGACTGGTGGCATGCCCAAGGGATGTCCCCATGAGCCTCAAGTGACCTTCTACCATGTCTGAGAGTGTAGCTGAATGACTAGAGAGTGAAGAGATGAAGTTCTGGAGACTCGGTGTCCAGCAGTACAGCAATTGCCTGCAGATAGATGAGGGGAGATCTCAGGAGATATCTGGTCCTAATGCAAGACAGAACTGTGAATTCTCTCCCAGCTCAGCAGAAGCCTAGCCAAGCTCCCCAGTTCATCTTAGATAACAGCAGCAATCCTAGATGCTGGGCAGCTATGAGGCATGTGGGCTGGGTCAAGGTCTGGTCACCTAGGCAGGGACAAACAGCACTGGGACAGGAGGGTGCCCAAGCATTCTTCTCTTTCCTTAGATTTCTTGACTCAGCCTGTCTCCAGCTCATATAGGGGAGATAGAAAGGAAGGGGAGGAGGGGAGCCACTGGGAGCCAGCCATTCTGCGAGGGAGCCGGCAGGGCTCCTTCCCTCCAAGTGTGTGTGTGTGTGTGTGTGTGTGTGAGAGAGAGAGAGAGAGAGAGAGAGAGAGAGAGAGAGAGAGAGAGAGAGAGAGAGAGAGAATCGGTGGGATTTCCTTCTCAGAAGCAGCCAGTTTCCTAAGAGAAAAAAGAGAGAAAGGAGAAAGAAAGGGAGGAGAAAATTGGAGGTGGGAGAGACAGAAGGGGGATGGGGCAGAAAGTGAGAGCACACAGGAGACTGAGCACAGAGGCAGAGAGAGGGAGACAGAGAGAAAGCCACAAAGCAGGAGGGTGTGCGGAGCAGAGCCAGAGCTGAGAGGGACCCAGTAAGGGCGGTGCAGGCAGAGGCAAAGCCAGTGACCGCAGGAGCCTGCGACCCCGGATTCCAGGGCACTACAGGAGGTCAGAGGAGCACAGGCCAAGAGGTGGTGCGGGACTGGGAGTGAACACTCGCCTAGGTATCGCCGGTGAGGTGACCCCAGACTCCGAGTGGTTCCGTGCCCAGGTGCTCGCCTGGGAGGTGGCGTGGGGCTCCGGGTGACTGCAGTGCCTAGGTGCTGGCCCAGGGGGTGGCGCGGGGTTCTGGGTTGGTGGATGCCCTCTGGGTAGCCATGGCGACCGGGGCCAGGGGTCGCTGGGCTGCCGCGTCGCCGAGGGGCTGAGTCGACAGCAGGCTGCGCCATGGCGGCGCGGGGTTGCGGGCCCTGAGCGCCAGCTGCAGGCGCGCACCATGAACTCGTGGGACGCGGGCCTGGCGGGGCTGCTGGTGGGCACGATCGGCGTGTCGCTGCTGTCCAACGGGCTGGTGCTGCTCTGCCTCCTGCACAGCGCTGACATCCGCCGCCAGGCGCCGGCGCTCTTCACTCTCAACCTCACGTGTGGCAACCTGCTGTGTACCGTGGTCAACATGCCACTAACACTGGCCGGCGTCGTGGCACAACGGCAGCCGGCCGGGGACCGCCTGTGCCGCCTGGCCGCCTTCCTCGACACCTTTCTGGCCGCCAACTCCATGCTCAGCATGGCCGCGCTCAGCATCGACCGCTGGGTGGCTGTGGTCTTCCCGCTGAGCTACCGTGCCAAGATGCGCCTCCGAGATGCTGCCTTCATGGTGGCCTACACGTGGCTACACGCGCTCACCTTCCCGGCCACCGCGCTCGCCCTGTCCTGGCTAGGCTTCCACCAGCTGTATGCCTCGTGCACGCTGTGCAGCCGGCGGCCGGACGAGCGCCTGCGCTTTGCTGTCTTCACCAGCGCCTTCCATGCGCTCAGCTTCCTGCTCTCCTTCATCGTGCTCTGCTTCACGTACCTCAAGGTGCTCAAGGTGGCCCGCTTCCACTGCAAGCGCATCGACGTGATCACCATGCAGACGCTTGTGCTGTTGGTGGACATCCACCCCAGGTGAGTGGCCTGACCCAGGACTCTGGGCACTTGGTATTGAGTTGGGAAGGTCCCAGTATCCGGGCTAGGGTTTGGGGATATCCCCTTTCTGCATCAATGGCATTAGGCACAGGTGGAATAGCAGATGCTGTTTAAACGGGTGCCTAGAGCTTCACTTTCTGGGACTGAAAACCCAGCCAGAACATCTTCTTATCCTTATACTTTGGGCAGTGAACTCTGTTCATTTTGCGAAGCTTGAAAGCGGTTTGGATCTGAAAGGGGTATCTAGAGGATTGGAAAACCCTTAAGAACTCTTTAAATGGTGGGTGTTATTCCTCTGGGTCTTTGCAGTCCTGGGTGTGGTGCCACCTGGGTCTCCTCTGCCTGTATGTGTGCATGAGTCCTCATTAAGCAGAATCCATAGTACCTTCTCCCAGTGATGAAGCGGGCCCTGGTTCTTCTTGCCTTCCTAGAAGGTTCGGTCCATCATTTTCTAGACTTGGAACCTCAAAGTCCCTTCAAGAATTTGTATCTCAGGTTCCTCAAACCAAGCCTGCCCACCACTTCCATTCTGTTGACTTGCTATTTCTTTGGAGAAGAAGGAGGAAGGCAAATGGAAGGACGGGCTGGAAACCTCCGTGGTCCTTAATGTCCCTTAGGGAGAAGAGGAGGAAACTGTCAATCAGGCTGTCCTGAGCTCACCTCATCTTTCCTCTTGAGACTAGGACATGAAGAGGGAGGGTGCCTCTGTGGCCTCTGCCAGTTTATATACATTAAAAGCAGATTCCCTTTCTGCTTGCCTGGAACTCTAAATGAGGGCTTAGGAGTCCAATTGACAGAGAAGATTCAGCACACGGGACAATGGTGATGGACAGTTAGGTTTCAATGTGTGAGCAGAGACCCAGGATGTGGGGAGCCTTGGGGGTCGGAGTGTAGACCCCAATGTATGTTCACCCTCCAGGGCACAGTGGACAGACTGAGCAAAAAAAAAAGCCTTTGTGAAGCTTCCCTGCCTTGAGCAATGTCACTATGCTGAATGTTACTCTACCTGCTCATCAGAAGGGCATGGCTGAGTGTGTCTACTGCCGCCCCCTGAGTGCACATTCCAGATGACAGGCTGGTCCAGTCTTCCCCAAATAAAATCTTCCCCACAGAAGCTTAAACCAAATGTGCTTACATCAGCTCTCTCAGCAATCGTCTGTGCAGTTTAGTCATTTCAGGAGACAGTCCTAAGCCACACCTGTAGAAACATTCCCGTTCATTGTCCTTCACTTTAGAAGGGGCTGAGTTCAGGTCCCGGTCCGGGTCTAGGTCTGGGCCCGGTTCTGGTTCTGGTTCTGGGACTAGGTTTGGGTTTGGAACTGGGACTGGGGCTACTGCTGGGCTGAGACTGGGCTTGAGGCTGGAGCTGAGGCTGGGGCTAGGGCTGGGGCTGGGGCTGGGGCTGGGGCTGGGGCTGGGGCTGGGGCAGTTTGTGAGGCTGCATGGAAGTGTTAGCGCTTGCAGACTTGAATAAGTCCTAGAAAGCCTCCTCATGTCTAGCCTCCCAATGGAGGGAAAGAGAGGCTGAGCCAGGAGAGGATCCCATTGTATTTAGAGCAATGCAAAGTCCACCCCCAGCTCTTAGTCCACCAGAGAGGAGGGTAGAGGCCACTTTGAATTCTATTTAGGAACAAGCACTTCCTCTGCTCCTGGCAGTCTAACTTCGGGTCAGAACTCCGGTGAGTTATCTGAGGGGTCTCATAAGCAGGGACAGATACTTAGCAGAATCCATGTCTTTGTCAGCTCTGCAGAGAACCTTGCCTCTAAACGGCAGGCTGTTTGAAGGAGTCCCTGCTTCTAGACCCCACCCCCACCCTGAGGAGCTCCATTAGGTCACAGAGCCACAGACTCCTTAGTGAGCACAAACTGTCCTTCTCCGAGGTCTCAAGCAGGAGTGTGTGTGTGTGTGTGGGGGGGGCTCCACAGAACAGGACAGCTAGTCCACAGGGAACTCCATGACAGCTGATCTTCAGGCTGCCACTTTAGTGGTACAGATGAGAAGACATGGTCCTATCTCTGAGGGCTGCAGTGAAGTCCTGCCCCACCTCAGCTTTGAATATCCTTTGGGGGCTATAAACCTATGTTATGTATGCTATGCAGTCTTTTGGTATCAGTCCCAGGACAGTAGTCTCTGGACAGTCAGAGCAGCAAGTGGAGTCTTAGCTCACTGGAAGTCATCCCAGCTACCCCTCTTACCTCAGGACTTAGCTGAAAGAGATGTGGTTTGTGCTGCCTGCAGCCCGGGGTGTTAGGGTGGCAGCGATAGCTGATTTTCCTGCAGTACTGAATAGCAAGTTTTACCTCTTTGCTACAAGCAACCTCTAAACGTCAGGATCCTTCTTTTTGCTAAATCTGAGATCCAGACTGGCATCTTTCATTGCTGTTGTTCTAAGGTTTCCCAAGTCACTTCCTTTAAGAAGCAGGTGGCACTTGCCTGGTCCATATGCAAATCTCAACCCTCCTGGTGTCTGCTATTCAGTTCTCCCAGCCAAAGCTCTGGGCAGGGTCTAATTACAACCTGTGGCTTGCAACCTCTTTGTGGGGTCTAACAACTCTTTCACAGAGGTCACCTAAGACCACCAGAAAACTCAGATATTTACATTCTGATTCATAACAGTAGCAAAATTACAGTTATGAAATAGTAATGAAAATAATTTATGGTTGAGGGTCACCACAATATGAGGAACAGTATTCAAGGGTCACAGCATGAGGAAAGTTGAGAACCACTGCTCTAGTTAGACCTCTTCTGCTGCTGCCAGGGACAGCCAAGCAGATCAGGCTCAATGGTACCGCTGTAGTGCCTTCTTTTTCCAGCCCAGGCTCACTACCTCAAACAGATGGCTTCCCCAAGATAAGCTGTTCGTGACAGAGTCTCTCTTACAAGCTGAATGGGAACTTCCACCCAGTGTATAGGGGTTTCTCTCTACCACCTCAGCTTCCTGTGAAACATGGCCACAGGGACTGGCTAAGGGCTGGCTCTGCCTCTGAGGGATGTCAGAGGTTGGCTGAGGGGTCAGAATCTCTCTGTGCCCTTGACTTTACAGAGACAGAGGTCGTTCCAGAAACGGAGGCACGTGATGAGCTCTAGAAAGTAGCTCACACCCAAGTCTGTCCATAAGATTTATAGAGCAACCAGGCAGATATAGATGTGTAGATGCTTAGAGGCTCTAAATTTAGTTTAATGACTGTTATGTGAAGTGTCTGTGTAGATGCTTAGAGGCTCTAAATTTAGTTTAATGACTGTTATGTGAAATGTGTTCTAATCTCCCTGTCTTGGCAGATATATCTCCTAAAAGTGGGTTCAAATTTAGGGCTTTGGGCTCCTTGGAGGCTAGTTTTATCTAGCCAAGTGGTCTGATTTACTTCTCCATCCATGACTCCATCCAGCACCACAGGTGCTTCTCTTGAACCATGTGCACATGCAAGTCACACAGTCACGTTCCATGTCCCTGTGATGCTCCATGGCCTTCAGCTGAGCACATCTGCACAGCAGCTTACTTTTGGGCATGGTACCGGGGGTCTGATGAATTTTGGAAGCAGAATCAAGGCATTTGGACAATGAATCTTTGCTCTAGTTGAGAATGGATGGTGGGCGTAGCTCCAGCTCTAACGTGCAGGGCTCAGAGAGGGGACCACCCTCACTAGCTCTGAGATGGGCCATGGCTAGTGTGTGCATTCTAACTGCAAACTCAGGGCTCTTTCTCATCACCAGTCATCTCATCTCATGTCTTAAAAGCCAGAAAGCCAACATGGGCCAAGCCGGTGAGGGCTCCAAGTGTGGGTTCTGGAAGGACAATAGTCATCTCAGATCGTTGAGGACTCAAGAGTTGCTGTTACTGGAAGCTGATGAGTGCATCCCTCTGACAGCCAGAGAGCCTGTCTGCTTGGTCTTAAAAATACTAAACCCTGCACAGATCCTGTGACCACCCCTCCCCCAGCCCCAGGCCAGCACACAAGTTCACACCATGGTCAGAGTGAGCTCTGTATCCCTCGTTCTCTTCACCACAGGCTCCAAGGACTCCGGGGTGTCACCACCAGGCCAGGGGTGGCAGTAGGGGATAAGGGGAGCACTCTAGAGTCTGAGGGCAGGAGACTTGAGATGAGCCTTTGTTCTGTATGTTCTTGGGCTTGTCCTAAACTGTTCCCAGTGTCCTCACCTGAGAGTAAGCATGAGAACAGCTCACAGGAAGTCGGCATGGGTGGCAAAGCTATGGTGAGAGAAACGACACAGCAAGTGGTTTTGTGAGCCTATCATTCTGAGAGCTCGGAGAGGGGGGTTCACACCTGACTAAGGGATGAGGGTGCTAAGCCGATGCGATGCTCACGCTGCTGCCCTGAGCATGGAGTCACCTGACCTTACTCACCTCCTGCCACCCCTGCACCCAGGAAACAGCAGAGCCCAGGCAGGGATGGCAGAGCTGGCTTCATTCAGGGAAGGGGTGCCAGGCTCCCAACTGGAAGCACTAGGCTTGCAGCCAATGGCACTGTGTCTGAAATTCTACTTGTGTCTGACTTTCACGTCAAACAGGTCCTTCATTCCTTTAAACCTCAGTTTTCCCATCTATACACTTCGATAGGCATATTGCTGCAGAGCCAGCAGCAACATGACCCAGGGCAAATGCCCTCTGCAGATACTGTGTTTCACTGCCCATCACATTAGAATCTGTGATGTCCCTGTGAGCCTCAAGTGGGCCACAGAGTCGACTGAAGGAAGACTCGAAGTTAGGTTGCATAATACTAGTTCACAGAACCCCTGACACAGTCTCTAACCACAGCTGCCTCTCACCTGTGGACATAGCATACAACAAGAAGGATTTTTTTTTTTTACAGAAATAAGAAAACCTGGACCTTAGAGGTGCCTGGATTTGAATCTGGAAGTCTAACTCTGGCTCTTCACACTTAACCACTAGGCTATTAGCCAAGTAGCAAAGTCCAAAGAAAAAAGTGTTACACAGTGCCTTCCCCTTAAACTGTCCTCAAGGAGGCAACACAGCAGATTTCTGAAGATCTGTACAGTCTGAGAGAGTTATAGCCCCAGCCTTTCCTTCCTTCAGTCATTCAAGTGTCTGTCTCTCTGAAGTCCCCCAGAGCCTTTACAGACATTAAGTTGTCCAAGCTTTGGCAAGGAAGGCAGTGCCCTCTCATCAGAATCCTGACTCCCTGGGGAGCATAAGGAAGCTCCCCACCTCCCAACACTCCTCTATCCAGTGAGTCCCATCTTCAAGTCACATGGACACAATTCAGAGCTATCTCTCCTCCCCTGTTCCCCTCTTCACAGAGCTCCTTGTCACCATCTAAAACAGCAGATGCCTTAGTTTCTTTTCTTGTTGCTATGGTAAAGTATGCTGATAGGAGCAATTTAAGGGAGAAAGCTTCTTTTGTGTCATAGTTCAAGGGACAGTCCGCCCTGGCAGGGCAGTCAAGGTAGCAGGAGCTTAAGGCAGCTGGCCACATCACGTTTCTAACCGGGAGGCAGACAATAATAAATGCTAGTGCTCAGCTCACCCTTCCCATTTCATACAGCCAGGATCCCAAGTCAGGAACTGCACACGACCACAACCGAGATGGGTCTTTCCGAGTCAATGAATGTAATCAAGACAATCTCCCATAGGTAAGAAGAGGCCCATCTCCCAGGTGATTCTAGATTTTGTCAAGTTGACAATTAGCACAGATTAACACAGCGGGCTAGCCCCACAGGCAGAGAAATAGCCCCTGCAGGTCTGAAGATGGTAAAGATCAGAATAAAAGACAGCACACAGATTGCACCTCCAGAATAATGCAAGAGAATTAGTGATTGACATTAGCAGTAATAATAATGAATCCCTGATGTTTGTACTCATTGTATAATACTATTACTAATTGTATTATACTATTTATAATATAATTTATAATACTCATTGTATTATTCATTTCTATACCAGATATGTTTAAGTGTGTGTGTGTGTGTGTGTGTGTGTGTGTGTGTGTGTGTGTGTGTGAGGTGGTTGGTTTTAAATGTCAACCTGCCACGGCCTGGAATTACCTGGGAGGAGCATTTGAGCTGAGGAATGATTTAACACAGGTAGACCAGGGCATGTCTGTGTGGGAGTGTCTTGATTGTTCCTTGACATAAGGATGGCACCTTTCCCCAGCAGAGGGTTCTGAACTTGGGGACAGGGAAAGCTAGCAGCCTAAGGAAGCAGGCAGCGTGGTCTTGTTTGCTTCTCTCTTCTCTGGATTGTAGACATTACGTGGGGCTGCTTGAATTCCTGCCTCCTGCCTCCTGCCAGACAATAGGGTGCATCAGGAAAGTGTGAGCCAGGAAAACCCTTTCCCTCTCCTGAGCTGCATTTGGTCAGGAAGTCTTATCACAGAAACAGAAAGGAAACTAGAACACTGTAGACTGTGCATTTAATTCTTCAAACAATCCCATTTAGCATTATGTTGCATTGTCTATAAGAAAGCACATCATGAAAACGTGGTGTATGACATTATGCTATAGATAACGATCTTGACAATGACACACAGCTTGCCCCCGGGGCACAAGCCTGGGGGCCTCGGGTCGAGGCTTGCGTTCATGAGTAGCAAGCCCTTCCTGTGTGTGTCTTGGCCAGGCCACAGCATGAGTTACCTTCTCCTCTCTGCCCTGCGCAGTGTGAGGGAACGGTGTCTGGAGGAACAGAAGCGGAGGCGACAGCGTGCCACCAAGAAGATCAGCACCTTCATAGGAACCTTCCTTGTGTGCTTTGCACCCTATGTGATTACCAGGTAAGCTGACCTGCAGATGGGGGACAGGGTTTGGAGCGCCAGAGGAGGGTCTCTTTGGCCACCTGTCTTTCCTGAAAGCATGTAAGGGTGAGAGTTGATGCTTGAGTGCTTCTCTCCAGCCTCTGACTCGCCCTTATTACTAATTAGCATTTTAAAGATCTCTTTTTATTTTTAATTCTGTGTATGTGTGTGGGTATATACATGAGTGCAGGTGTCTGTAAAGGCCAGCAGAGGATGTTTGGATCCCCGGGAGCTGGAATTACAAGCAGTTGTGAGCTGCTAACATGGGTGCTGAGAACTAAACTCAAGTCCTCTTCAGTAGCAGTCTGAGCTCGTAGCCACTGAGCTATCTCTTTAGCTCCTTAATTAGCATTTTGATTGTACATAGTCACCAGTACCCCGGAAAACTCAATTCAAGTATACAAGGGGTAGTAATCAAGTTGGGGAAGTTAACACATCCAGTTCCTTTAACAACACTAACAATTTTGATTAGCACATAATGACTGCATGCACCCGTGAGGCCCCGTGTGAAATTCCACTGCGTGCATGCACACACCATGGGTACGGATCGATTCCCTCCATTTGCTCTCCATCTCCTTGCTGTTATCCTGTGTTTGGAGCCTCCATGCTCCTCTCTGCTCACTATTTATAACATGTATAACTGGTTGTTGTGGAGTGCAGGCCCTCCACCACAGGGTGTAGAATGTGAGGACATATTTCTCGGGCCTGTTTTAATGCCCATTACCCACCTGCCTTCTGTCACCCCCTTTGTCTTGCCTCAGCTTGTGAGAGTCGAAATGTACATTCCACTGGGCTTTTTAAAGTGTGTTATGGGAGAGCAGTTAGCACACATCTGTGCTATTTTGTTATGTCCTCTTTGTCCGAATGATAGTCCATTGTGTATCTATCTACTCCACATTCTTTATGTGTCCATTGTGGCCCTAAAGTTGGTTCCTGCCTTTGCTGCTATGGACAGTGCTGAAGTAATTACAGCCATATAGATATCTGTGGGACGCTCACCTAGTTTCTTTTGGTCATATACCCAGAGACAGGCCAGCTGATTCAAATAGCAGGTTTATTTGGTTTTGGGGGGGAACCTTCGTATCACTCTCCGTAGTCAACCTTGGATTCCTATGTGTTCAACTCAGTACCCCACAGCGGACAGGCTCTTCACTCAGCCTCCAGATAATCTCATTCCCAGCTTGTCGCCCCACGCCCACACTCCAGGATATGCTGACAGGAAAAAAAGGTGGAGGGAACTGTCACGCAGTACAGGGTGCCACTGCCTACTGTGTACTGGGCAGCCAGCGCCCCCCCCCCCAACAGTTTACTTCAGGATATTTACCACTTGAACAAAAGCAGACATTTCTCTCTGTGCCATGTCAGGCAGGCCACCTCTCCTGTGGCTGTACTGCTGGGCCAATGGCTGTGAGGTTTCATCTTCCCAGAGCACCAAGAGCCAGGTATGACAGCAACTGTGACAGGTAGGGCTGCCGTCTACTGGAACTGGCGACCAGCATTCCTCAGACCAGCCTGTTCCAGCTGTGACTGTTCCCCACGCCAATTGCAGTCAGAGAGGGAAGAAAGAAAAGGACTGCCCCCCCTCTCACCTCTCTCTCCCAAGCTGCTTTGTGGATTGGGGGGGGGGGGGATTCTTCAGCTTTGTATCCTAAGTCGTTGTGTGATCTGCAAAGTTGGAGCTCACAAAGGACAAGGTTTCTGTGAAGGGGTGGAGGTGGGAGCTTTGATTGAGTCTGGGAAATGGTTTCCTCTGTGTATGAGTGTGTCGGGGGTGGAGGAGGAGAGAAAGGGAGAGAAATTAAGAAAGAGAGAGAGAGAGAGAGAGAGAGAGAGAGAGAGAGAGAGAGAGAGCAAAGCTAGTACCGGTGCAGAAGTGCAGATGGCCATTCCCTTCTATGCCACCCAGCCTCCTCTTCCCCATGAGGGTGAGCCAACTATGACTACCCTCTCTCTTCTCCCCACTTGGCCTTACACAGAGCCCAGTCTGGCTGCTAATTTCAGTCCTGGCTGCCAGTTTTTTCTTCAGGCTAAGACACAGTTCTTTGTCCACAGGACCCACCAGAACATACAGACAATGCATATGGGTGGCTTGCTCACCTCTCTATCCCCCCATTCCTTGGACAGCCCAAGTACAGTGCCACTCACTGCCTTCCATGGTATGTGTTTCCTTGTAGGGAGACAGATTCAGCCCATTTCTCGCTTTGAACACAGGACTTGGAGCTGGGGGGGGGGGGGCGGGTCCCTAGATGGTTGGAGCACAGGACAGGGGACAGGGCAGAGTCATCAAATTTTTCTGCAGCTGTTCACTGGACCTCAGTACCGTTGCTGCTACGTTGTATACAGATGACTCTTGGTAGAGAGAGACTGACCTATGCTTTGTACAATGTATCATGGGCTCCTTGGTCCAACCACCCAACAAGGAACACCTCTATCCTTCCCTAACACCCCCAGTTTGATAACAAAGTCTCTAGATATTTCCAAGTGTTCCCTGGGACCAGAGTCACCTTGATGGAGAAGCTGTGGTCTAGACCCATATTGCAACCAGGAAGCCAAGGGTACCTTAGATCAGGACTCTGTGTAAGACCTAACAGCCACAAAGAGGGAGGGGCCTCCTTAAGGCCAACCTTAGCTGTAACCTGCTGTGCAACTTTGGGAGAGAGCCCTCACCTCTCTGGGCCCCTAGAAGACAGTGTGATGTTCTGGGATTAAAGGATGTGGAGCAACATAGTGTGTGACATAGGCATGCCTGTATGGATTCTCAGCCAGCATTCTCCCTACCCATGACACCAGAGACTGAAGGAGATCTAGCCCATCACAGAAAATGGGTGAGAAAGAATGTATACAGAGACTCCTTCCTCTTAGACCTTAGAGAGAGGAGAGGTTATTGAGTAGATTAACTCAAACCCTCAGGGAATAAGGAACATGACCCCCACTTTAGGCAACTAGGCTTTTCTCAAGCTTAATTTCATTTTCTAGCATATTCTCTCTCTCTCTCTCTCTCTCTCTCTCTCTCTCTTTCTCTCTCTCTCTCTCTCTCTCTCTCTCTCTCTCTCTCTCTCCCTCTCTCTCCTCATTATAGCCTATTTCCTTCTAATAGTGCACAGGCACAAATAATGTTTCGGTCAAACTGCTAGCAGATTCATAGCACAATACATTGCCTCCAAATGGAGTTAATGTAATTGAGTTTAAAAAAATATTCACAAAACTATGCATCCTGCATGAGAATAAACAGCATTTCCAAGGGGAGACAAGCCTTGCTCACTCTGGTATAGAACCTGGATCATCAGGGGACACCAGCCCACTGTCAACTCCTCAGCACAGACCCTGGATCACCAGAGGAAGTTACTCCCCATCACCTCCTTTCAGCATCTTTGTGTGTATATAGAACTACCCCAAGCAATGGTCTCAAGAGGCACTCAAGGTCACCTTCCATCACTTTGTCACACATGTCTCCAGCATCTTTCCTGTACAGACTATAGAAGTTCCCCTGAAGATTAAGGATGAGTTGAAGAGAGCCCCAGGAGTCTCCTGGTAGGACCCCTGGCCCTGTAAAGAGAGCTTCTAGTCAAGATAAAGTCATTGCATCAGGTTGGCCCAGAACCCAGGACTCTGTGGTAGGATGGAGCCTCCTGACTAGGTCTCATGGGCAAATCCTGTGACCTGGATATGGCCAAGCAGGTGTGAAGAAGAATGATAACTGAAGCATAAGAGATGGCATGAATGGGGTCTTAGTGCTGTGCTCTCGTATGAGAGCCACCAGACGTGGGTGTCTATTGAGCTCTTACATGTGGCCTATCCAAATTGAGATGTACCTACTTCAGGTTTATTACTTCCAATATTTACCATGATAAAAAATTAATACAATCAGTACTTCTCATAACAACTCCCTACTGGGATAATAAGTTAAATAGACAATAAAAATAAAATTCATCTGCTGTGTACGTCCGTGAGTACGCGTGCCTGTCTCTCTGTCTCTGTATCTCTGTGTGTGTTCATGTGCGTGTGTGTGTGTGTGTGTGTGTGTGTGTGTGTGTGTGTGTGTGTGTGTGCGTGTGTGTGTATGCGTGTGTGTGTGCATGTGGAAGCCAGCCTTAGGTGTCATTCAGGCTCTGTCACCTTTGCTTTCTTTTGCAAGCTCTTACAGAGGCCTGACACTGACATACCTGTTTCAGAGTCATGCTGCTCCACTGAGCTCTGGGTCAGTCAGTTAGACTGTTCCTGGAGTGACCTGGCAGAGTCTTCAAGGCCACTGCAGATTTCTACCCACAGGCTCTTGGGAAATATTTTCTGAATTAATGTTCGTATGTCTACATTACGTGATTGTAAGCTTATCGTCTGTGCAGCGATCTATACTTACAAATAATTACAGTTGTCGTAAATCATCAGGATCAGGTTTGAAGGCATTTGCGGATCTGATGGCCCCATTATTATAGCTTTTCAGAGTAATGGAATGATGGAGAGGGGAGTGGGGTTAATGTGCAGGTGGCTCCCAACTGTTAATGTTCTATTAATAAATGACTCTTCTGCGCTAATGTCTCATGAAAGCTTAAAGCATCCGCTTAGAGCTTACAGGTCTTTGCATATGCAGATTGAGTCTCCAGAAGCCTTGGGCATAATCAGGCTGTTTTCCCAAGCAGTCTTCTGTGACTCACATTGTATTTTATGCACAGTGTGTGTGTGTGTGTGTGTGTGTGTGTGTGTGTGTCTGTTTGTGTGTCTGAGTGTCTGTCTCTCTGTGTGGTATGTTACAAGGAGAGACACACAGACAGGGACAGAAACAGAGAAAGGGCAAAGGTGAGAGGAGCAGTAAGGATGGAGGGAGTGTGAGGAGGAGGCTCTTCTGTGCTGCTGTAAATTCGGTATTTGACGGCAAAGGGCTCAGATGCATGAAGCCTGTGGGGCAGCCTAGCACCAGAATGCAGGAGGTCTCTGGTACTCAAAGCCTAGGGTTCAACTCACGTCTTTTCTACATCTGGACTGTATGACGAACACAGAATTGCCTTGGTTTCGTCCATATGTATTAGGGAGGATGATAGGAGACTGGGGAGCTGGAGGTGCAGAGCAGTGAGGTGCTGAGCCCCAGGGTACTGAGCTGGTGTTGAGCAGCTCTGCACCTCTTACCATAAGCCTCTCTCCTTAGGGACTCTCACTGGGAACAAGTTAAGATATTAGTTCCTCCAGGATTCAAAGAATTCCTCAGAATTCAGACAAGTGTACCTCCTCCTCCTCCTTCTCCTCCTCCTCCTCCTCCTCCTCCTGGGACCATGGTGGCTCAAGGTGCTGGGTAGTATGAGGATCCCCTATGGGTAAGGGCATGGGTAGGCAACTTCCTGTCTTGTCATCCCTTTTCTGTAGCAGCCTCTTCAGATGGCTTCCAGCAAGCAGCCTCAGTGGGACTCCATGTCAAAAGAGAGCCCCAGTTCAGAGAAGTCCATTATACAAAGAGGCATGGGCAAGCATACAGAATTCAGGGTGTGTAGTCTGTGACCCTGATTCTCTGTGCCTGCCATCCTGAATTCAGTAAGGTCTGAAGATTGAAGCACTTTCTACTTCTCAACAAACATAAATGCACATACACAAGATACATATATTTACACAACATACACAAGGTACAAATGCATGCAGATGCACATGACACTCATGGGCATACATAGACATAACACATACACTCATATGGCAAACCTGCATATACATGCAGAAATGTATACACGATGCATATATGCACACAACATAAGATACACATGCACATACATACATACATATGAACTACATATGCACATATACAAAATACATATGTACACATTTACATAATATAAATGCATTTGGCACACATGGGCATATACGCATAGTACACACATATCCCGTGTGCACATATGCATACATCCACATGACACAATGTACATACATGCACATAACATATATATGCACATACAGATAAATATACACATATACATACATATACACAACACATGGCACACATGCACACACAGACTCAAGCATATACATTCATATAATGCATTAGTACACACAACACATACATGCACACAACATGAATGCATAAACCACATGCACACATAGCCTATACATAACACATGCATACACACTAATGCACACAGGTACATACACACATGCAGGTCAGGTCACTACTCAGACTTCTCTAAAGGGCTCCAATGCCTTCCTCAGGATGGCCTGAAGTGTCTTATCCCCTCGTGTGCATCCTGCTATACCCCCGGCCTTTTGACTGGCGTGGACTCTCCTGAGGGGATAAGATTGGGATCCGGAGGGTGTGCAGGACTGGTCTCCAGGCATTTTGAGCACACAAGCACAGTGTCACTATGACTGGAGCCTTAGGGCAAATAGAGGTTTTTCTGGTTCACATCCCAGGAAGCATATGAGAATCCTCTTGTGCTTAGCGAAAGGTGAGGGCACCCGGCAGGAGATATGCTTTGTGGGACAAGCCTGTTTGTTGGGGAGTGGGAGGGACCATGCCGCTCCAGAGGAGCCAAAGCTGTGCAAGTTCCAGTGTTACCGTGGCTTACATGGGGTCTGAGAACAGGGTGGGGGTCTGATTCCATTGCAGTGTTGTACAGCCAGGGACCCCAGAACGCCAGAGTAGCCAAACAGCCCCTCCACATCCCTGTAGGGCTATTTTGGGGTATATTAGAGTACTGGGGCTACGTACCACACCGAGGTTTAAACAGCAAGAAGGTGTCCTAGCATTTCCTTGGCCAGAATGATATAGAGCCAAATCTGGTCTGTGTTCATTTGAAGCTCTTCTTCGTGTGGGGCCTGCCAAAGGCCAGACATGATATTTAAAGAAGAACTTGTCACAGTTTTTTTGGGGGGGGGCGGGGGGACAGAGACAAGAAGCAAAGGTTTAACACAGCAAATCAAGACCTCGTGGAAAGGGCTTCTTGGGGCAGAAAGGGGCCCCAAAGCTCATCTTGTCACCCTACAGTGCTAAGATTCAGGTCCCAGCATGGCTTCTAGCCAGACTTAGAGGAGAGACACTTGCACTTCTCTGGCAGGAGACCTTGGATTGCTGCTCTACCTCTCTGGACTTCAATGGCCTCATGTGTAAGATGGGAATGAGACCCATTCTGCAGGATCATCGTGAGATGGAAGAATGCACACAGTGAGGCCTTGGGCCAAAAGAGACACAAACCGGAAATTACTGGAGGGTTTCAGACATCAAATAGAGTCGTTGGAAAGAAAATGCCATAATTTTGTCCTACAGAGCCTCCAAATACTACTTTTGATCTTGCTGAATGGTTTGATAATTAAATCTTGAAAAAAATAATAATAAAGGTTGGACAGATAGCTCAAACAGAAATGCAAGCATAAAGAATGAGTTCAGGTCCCCAGAACCCATGTCAAAAGCTGGGTAGAGCAGCATATGCCTGTAACCTCAGGAAGGATAAAATGGGTGGCAGAGTCAGACAGATCCCTGCAAAGTTGCGGGCCGGTTAGCCTAGTCAACTTGGTGAGGTTCTTGCCCAACAAAATACACTTCTGTCCTAAATAAAATGTGGAAGGTGTCCGAGGAAGGAACACACGGAGGTTATTCTCTGATCACAGATGTATTCTCACATGAATGTGTACACACACACACACACACACACACACACACACACACACACACACACACCTATCTCATCTTTTAGGGGAAGCCACAATGCTAGGACCAAGCAACAATACAGGACATTTGGGCAACATGACATGGCATCTTTACATGCCGTGCTGGCTACGTTTATATCAATTTAATACAAGCTTAAGTTATCTGAAAGGAGGCAACAACCTCAGTTAAGAAAACGCCTCCACAACATCCAGCTGTGGGCAGGCCTGTAAGGCATTTTCTTAATCAGTGATCGATGAGGGAGGGCTCAGACCATTGTGGGTGGTGCCATCCTTGGGCGGGTTGTCCTGAGTTCTATAAGAAAGCAAGCTGAGCAAGACGTGGGAATCAAGACAGTAAGCAGCACCCCTCCGTGGTCTTTTCATCAGCTCCAGGTTCCTGCCCTGTTTGAATTTCTGTCCTGACCTCCTTTGATGTTGAACAGTGACATGGAGGCGTAAGCCAAATAAACCCTTTCCTCCCCACTTTTCTTTTTGATCATGGTGTTTCTCTGCTGCAATAGAAACCCTAACACGCACGGCAACAGCGTGTCAGTGTTTGGAAATTTCATTGTTATTAAGTGTGAATTCTAAACTTGGAGCTTTGTCTCTTTCAGTTCATCACTTCTAAAACATAGCTCTGTAAAACGTGAGTATTTCCTTAGTGCAGTTAGTTCTAGCTCCTCAGCTCCTCACCGAGTCTGACAAGGAAACGAGGAGGTGGTAGCCCTGGTTCTCACAGGGTAAAGGACAAGGGCAGAGAGCGCTGCTGAGATGATGAGGCAAAGATGGCAACCTCAGGATGGCCTCACTAGAGATCCAGTCAAGACACAGGGGTTTTAGTGGGGAATGGCGGGCAGCAATTGTCCTTTCCTTCCACCAACTCTAGGACCCATGACACATCTTCAACCCAATGAAGATTCTAGGAAAACTAACCAAATTGGCGACAGAGTTCCAGCTGACACCCCTTCCCTCTTGCCCCTGAGCCCTCTCCCAGGCAGCCCACTAACCACTGCCTGCTCTCCTGGAGATGCCCCTGGTGGTGGTAGGGTGCCAGAATCTACCTGGATACAGGCACTAGACTTGCAGAGATCTTCTGCTCTCTGGATCTCAACATTCTCATTTGACAGTGGGTGGAGGAGAGGTGGTCTGTGCTCTCTAAGCTTTGTGGGTCTTTTTGACTTTGTGCTCATGCTGGATACATCTCCAAGTCTGGCCAATGGGTCCAGGAACACTTGGGAGAGAGTAGTCATGCTTAGAGGAAACACAAGAACTCTTACTGCCCTTGAAACCTGGTGTTTGCACCACACGGTGAGTTCCATGGCCACCAGGAAAACTCTAAGAACCAAACTCTTTTTTTTTAATTTATTTATTATTAGAGAATTTCTTCATTTACATTTCAAGTGTTATCCCATAAGTCCCCTATACCCTACCCCCGCCCTACTCCCCTACCCACCCACTCCCACTACTTGGCCCTGGCATTCCCCTGTACTGGGGCATATCAACATTGCTAGACCAAGGGCCTTTCTTCCCCAATAATTGCCAACTAGGCCATCTTCTAATACATATGCAGCTAGAGACATGAGCTCTGGGGGTTCTGATTAGTTCATATTGTTAAGAACCAAACTCTTGAACACAAGGGTATCTTCCCTTGCCCTCCCTCAGTAGGTGAAGATCACTTTCGAGTCTCCTAACTGCTTCTATTTTCAGAGACAACCAGGACCCCAGTCCTAATAAGAGCCCCTCCTCACTTGCAGCTGCTCTACTGGAGCAGGGTATGTCGGGAGCTTTGCAGAATGTTTGCCAAGCTTTTTCTCAGCCCGCCCTCCCACATAGACTTCTCAAGAAGGCAGAACTGGGTTTGAGGCTGAGCCAAACCTGACTCTCGTGGATTAAAAGATCATAGAAACAACCCCATCCAGCATCCTTACTCTACAGATAAGACATACAGTCCCAAGGAGTGTGAAGACTTGTCCAAGGAGCTGAAGTCAGAAGGTTATTAGCTATCCACGCACTTCATCATAAAGATTGGAATTCAGAATAGGAGCTGGCTCTAAATGCTGCCTTTATAGTTGATTAACCTTATGGGTATCTTGGGGATATGAGGTAGTCATGTCTTCCAGCTTCTCTACAGTAATGCAGTTGACACGGTACTTAGGATAAGTGCCTAATCAATGCTTATTGCCACCATTTTTTATTTTCATTGCTTTCATGCAATATTAATTATAGGGGCATGTAACCATGCCCCAAACATATGCCCACAGCTCCCTCAAGTAACATATCCCCATCTCTCCACAGGCTGGTGGAACTCTTCTCCACAGCGCCCATTGGCTCTCACTGGGGTGTGCTGTCCAAGTGCTTGGCCTACAGCAAGGCCGCTTCTGACCCCTTCGTGTATTCCTTGCTACGACACCAATACCGCAGGAGCTGCAAGGAGCTTCTGAACAGAATCTTCAACAGACGCTCCCTTCACTCTGTGGGCCTCACAGGTGACTCTCACAGCCAGAACATTTTGCCAGTGTCGGAATGAAAGACCGCTCTCCTGATGGGGAGTTCAGAACGAGGTGGCCAGAGCAAAGGGAGGTGGTCTGGGACTCCTGGGTGGACAATAACTACCACCATTGCCTGGTGATTGCCACGATGCTGATGTCTGAACAAGATCTGTGGCCTGCTTCTTGGCTCTTCCAGGGTAGATGTCAGACTGTCCCTATTTGTCACCAAAGGATGGTCATAGGCCACACCCTGGCCTTTCTTTCTGAGTGTGTTTTGAGAGCTTAGACTCACCAAAGGCCTCTCAAAGGACGGTAGGCCAGTTAGTGTCAAAGACACAGAGTACTGGTGGAAGGTGTGGGCATGATACCCACCTGTCTGCTAACTACTGCTCATGGAGCTCCATGCTCCAAGAGACATCTTAGTGATGCTGAAAGTGAGGTTGTCTGTGGCCATCTGGCTCCAGATCTACTATGGCATCTCTTTTCCCCTTGATAGTGTTTGCTGCTGTAACCCAAATATTATCCAGCTGGTGCCAACTACATCATGATCAGCTGATACCCTTGGGCCCTGCACTCAATGGGAACATGTTTAACAACCAGTTTGTGGCCTACCAGTTATCTTAGGAATGATAAATTGGATTCAACTTTTGTCCCTCTGCCATCAAACTAATGTTTGCGTGTATTGACAATCTTAGCATGAAAGTGGTCTCAGTAGACAGGTCTTAGATAATGTTAGATTCCATGAAATCTGAGCAGGAAGTCACCTTCTTCTGATTTGCATGCCATAGGTAAAGGAGCCCAGGAAAGCAGGAAGATGGTGGCTAGTCTGTCCTACCTCCCTATCTGGGATCTGAGTTGGTAGGGAAGAGTTCCTCTTATCTTAGACATCTTGCCCGTCGTATCCTAGGAGCTGACTTGAACAGGGATGACATCTTATTTTTTCAGATACTGGGTTCCATTATCCTGGTGGCTCATTACCCTCATTCTGCAACTTTGTCCTGAGAAAACAGCAGCTATCCAAGGTCACCACAAAAGTGCTCTGTGTCACTGATGAGAGAGTGCAGTTAGTACAGGATGCTGTTCCTGTAATATACACACCAATCCATTGGGAGCCATTGTCGTAGTCTCATTGAAAACTAAGATAAGGACAGGAGAAATAGCTTAGCCAGTAAAGTGCTTACTGTGCACGAATCAAAGCCTGAGTCCAACCCCAGGAACCCAAATTAAAAGCAAACTGGGCAGGGTGGTGTGCAGCTGTAATCCTAGCACTGGAGAAGCAAGAGAGGCGACTCCATAGGACTTAGGTCAGCCAAGACTTAGCTAAATGAGTGAGCTACAGGCCAGTGACGGTTCTCAGAAAAGAAAAGGACAAGGTAGATGCCACCTTAGAAACAACACGTGAGGTTGACCTCTGGCCTCCACATACCTGCATGTGTGAGTGTGCACGCATATGCACATGCATGTGAGCACACACTCGGCCCATGCCTACTCACAGTCTCATTATCATTTCAGATGCTCTTGAGAACGCTCAGAGCAGTTGTATCTGAGCCCTGTAAGTGACTCTTGTGGATAGGAAGGGTGAAGAACCATAAAATCACAAGTATCGCTCTCTCCTGTGTAGCTCCACACATCCTAGTCTCAGAAGCATAGGGGGAACTATCCACCAGGGACCAACCTGAAGAATGTTGATTTTCCCTGCCAGGCAGCCCCAGTAGTTAAAGGCAGACAAATGTCTGCTTGTCTATTTGAAAAGATGCCCTATCATTAACTCTTGGCAATTCATTTAGAAAACAACTCCAGCAGGCCTAGTGTTGTCAGGCTTCAGAGTTTCCATGGAGACCAGAATGGGGCTAGTTGTAACATCTAAGGAGGCTTTAATATCCTTCCATTGCTGGGAGAGATATGCTCGCACTTGCCTTGTTAGAGAAAAAGAACCCGGGCACCAGAAGGAACTGCCAGGACACTTGCTTGGACTTTGTCTCCAGCTCTCTCCAGCTAGTTGATCTGGTAAGGTATACCCTTCCTTCCTGTGATGAGGGAACAAGGGTGGCTTGAAATTAACCACAGTGGAAGTTTTTATACACTCAGAATAGCTAAGTGTTATAAGTCAAGCCTTCTCCCCCGAGAGCTGGTTGTCATCTACCTACCAGCGCAACACACACCACACATTTGTTTCTAGAACAAAACTCTCCTGGTTCAGAATCCATTTGGTTCCATTTATCCTAAATCACAACATTCACTTCTATAGCTTTCCTAGTAATAAGCAGTTGCCTCCCCTCTGTTATCGCAACACTCAAAGGGCTTGGGAAGTTCTAATCAAGCAGGAGGCTAGGACATCACACACAAAATAACTCCCCCTTTCACACAAATACCGCTAAAGTTGGGCAAAGGATGAATGGGGACCCAGAGGGTGGGGTCAGTGGACAGGCAAAGGCAAGTCATGACATCCACTTCCCCCATGTTGCTTTGGAAGGAGAGTAACCCTGGAAATTCTCTGCTTGCTCTGTATAGGCAACATATTGTACCCTGAGTTGAATTGAGATCTCCTTGTCCCTTCCTTAGCCAAGAAGCAGGATCTGCCACCCACAACACCACATATCCGGAAGGATGTGCGCTGTAATTTTCACTATGCCTCTAAAACTGCTTACCATCTATTAAAACCCAAATATGCTGGCATCATGTCACTGACAAGAACCCAAATAAGCCTATTGATAGAGAGTTTTTATTTTCACTTAGACACGGGCTTGAAAACCCAAGGGAGGCCAGGAGAGAGCAGCTCCACTGGCAATGGGCACTAGCCAATGCTGCGGTGATTGCCTTCCCCATAAATATTTATAGTTAGGTTTTGCACACCTCTGAAACAAGCCCCCTGGGATCCCCGTTCCCACCTGAGCACTCTACCTCATTCTGGTAATCTAATGAATCCAACAAATGTGTGTTTTTCTCAGGTTCCAGGCATAAAAACAACAACAGAGCCGAGGCAAAGGGCCTCATTGACTGGATTGACTCCCACTAGTTAGAGTCACATTCACTACACTTGGCCTTGAGAGGCACCGGGCAGGTGAGACCATTTTGTGAAGCTTGAGAGTGGTGCCTACGGAAAAGAGGACTTCCAGATCTCAAATCCACTCAGAGCGTTCAGTTCAGGTCTTACACACACTATTTGTCTTTTATGATTCTTTACCCCAATCTATGCTTTCCTTGGATCCCTTCTAGGGGGTCAGGATCTCAGAAACTTAGAGCCCCTGGAAAAACAGGATGCTCGTTGAATGGCAGATCATTATGAGTCTGGGTATTGCATGGCTAGCTCACCTCCCGTAGACATTTGTCTGTGTTCACCAAGCATGGCTCAGTAGTCTCCTGGCTCATCTCCGGTCTTTTCTTTCCAAACTCAGCTCAGGCCCCTATCACTGAGCAATAAACCTCTCACCTTGTGTTTGTGAGATTTTTTTTTATCATGTGTCTTTGTCCTTGAGAGAAGGTAGACAGAGTAGAGCCAAGCCCGTGGACTGGTCGTCACCTGTCCCCAGGTTTAGGTGCACAGCCAGCACTGTGCTTGCTTGGCTATGATGTGGCTGCCAGATGAACCAAAGGCTGTGCGGTGTCAGGATTTGACCATAGCACAGGGTAAAGTAAGTGAGATGCCTGATTTTCCTGATGCTATTCTATAAGGTGCTAGAAATCTCAAGGATCAGTTCATACTCTTCATTCCATGAACACTATGGGGAGAGATCTGGAGGTTATGGGGTTTCCATTGCCTTCCTGAGGTCTGAGGGTTGAAATGGAGACAGTGGCTCTTAAACTTCCTCATCCTCAACTGTCATCAAGGGAGGTGTTCAATATAAGCTCCAGAGTCCTCCATTTCAAAGGAGAATTCAGGCAGGACTTGGGATTCTATGACCTATATATGATGTATATATTGGTATTCAGGTGGCTGAGTCAGATGATCTTCCAACTGCAGAAAGATGGTCTTAAATGTCTGGATTAAATGTCCAAAAACCCAGATGTCCAGCTTGGGCAGTGTTTCCTTTGACCTCTGTGATGATCTAGTAGGAAGTAGATCCTACTAGGCATCTTCACTTTATAGAGAAGATTTTTGAGTCCTGGGCACACAAAGACTTGAGGGAAGACGTTAAACAGGGTAATAGGACCCAGAAGGGTGTGGTGGCTGTCAGTCCCCATCAAAATGTACCCCTCACTTCAGCTCCCAATCAACTTTCTCCCTTTGCTGCTAGTATCTAGGGAATCCTGAAGGACTGTTCCCAGCAGTGATAACTCACCTGCAGAGACACTATCTGATTAGTGTTTTAAGAGTTGAGAGCCCCTTGTCAACCTAGGCTTTCAGGAAACTTTGAGCCATCATCTGCAGGAAGATTATTAGCAAGCAGCATTCCTCTGAGATCCAAATAAGGCTTCACATTTCCTGAAGCAAAAGGACTCACACAGAGATGAAGGGAGGAGTCTGTGGTAGGGAGAGGCTGGAAGGGCACAGCAACTCCCTCTAACCTGCTCTTACAGGTCCAGCAGAGATATTTGTGTGGGAGGAGCCTGCTTTGTAATTTCCCCACCTACCTTATAGTTCCCATTTCCTCTCAAGCTAAAGCAGCCCATTGTCTCCTAGGGAGCTAGGGAGCTCCCCATCTTTCTGTCTTTGCTCCTCGCCTGACCTAAGGTGGGTGGCGGGAAACACAAGCCGTTTCTGCCTCTCTTCAGAAGTTGCTGTGGGCTGACAGTCCTCCTTAGCTCATTCCCCAAGCCAGCCCAGAGTAAAGAACAAAAGATGAACACTTTGGGCAGTCAGCTTCTGGGAGGGAGGAGCCATGGGACCTAAGGGATGGAATTGTGAAACATCAGCGATCCAGCACAGAGAGGGGACACAGCTGGAGTTAAGCTGTGCCTCTCAGCCCGACCCACACGTCACAAGTCAAGGACTGTGGTGTCCCAGAGGTCTGGAGAATGGGCTCCCGCAATGACATGCTCATTGGCAGATGGCAAAAAAATGGATTTGACCAAGAGCTATAAAGTTCTTATCTGTCACCTCATAGTCCTGTAAGCCAGAGCTTCCTGTGCTAGGCCCCAGGGGAGATGAGGGTCTAAGTAGGCCTAGCTTAAGGGTGTTGCTCAGTGCTGTTCAGGAGCCCCTGAAAGTCTTTGAAGAAGCAGTGGGCTTTGGGCCAGAATTGCTAGTACAGCCTGCAGTGAGATATAGGAGTGGACCAGCCTGATAAGGATACAGTGGGGTAGAGATTAGTGTACATCCAGGAACTCTGTCCAGAGGGTGCTCAGAAGTGGGCAGTATCTCCTGAGATATGGTGAATGCCATTTGTGGCCAATGGGGTAGATGTTTGTGAAGCCAGAACAAAATGAGAGAAAGACAAGGAGATCCACACTTATTTAATTGTCCAAAAAGAGAGGAAAGAAAAGTAGGAGGACAGCAAAGGAAAGGAAGGATAGAGAGGGGAAGGCAAAGGGAATCGCATTCATTTTGAGGACACTGACAAGTACTCATCTTTTTTAATTGAATATTTTACTTATTCAGCACCTAGCTCTTGCCTCTAACTCCTTCCCTCCCTCTCCTGACACAAGCTCTCCCTCCGAACTTTATGTACTTTTTAAAATCCACTGAGTTCAATTGGTGTGGCTGGTATGTGTGAGGGCACAGGGATATCTATGGGGTATGGGCAATCTACCCACTGATACTCATTCTCCAGCAGCCATCACTACCAATAGCTCCTCAGTCAGAGTGGGGCTTTGTGATCCCCTCCCCCAACCACATTGGAAAGCCAACTGGCTTGAGCTTTTACAGGCTTCATGAATTCAGCCAAGCCACTGAGAGTTCATGTGTACAGTGGGTCAATGTCACGCCCAGACTGTGATGCAACCCTCAGAGCCTCCGGCTCTGACACTCTTTCTATTGCATCTTCAATGATGGCTCCTGAGTCTTGGTGAAGAAGGCATAATATCGATGTCTCAGTTAGGGCTATAGCCTCTTACTCTATGTAGTTCGACCAGTTGTGGATCTCTGTATTAAACCCTATTTACAGCAACCATAAACTCCTCTGAGAGTTGAGAGCTGTCCAGTCTGAAGGTGCAGGGAAGTAATGTCCTAGAGACCAATGTTCAGTCAAATATATACAGGCACGGGGCCATTGGAGCATGGTCAACCTATCTGGCAACGGGTTTTAAAACAAACTGATTCTCTCTCTTGCAAGAGCTGTACACTGTCCCTGCTTTCTCAGTTAGAGCTGAAGGCTCGTGAACCCCGCCCCCTCCATGCTAGGACGCTGACTGGCATGAGCTTGTGCAGGCAGCCACAGCTGCTGTGCCTTCAGGAGCACAGTGGCCCTGTCATGTCTAGAAGACACAAGGGTTTTCAGTCTGATCCTCCCCAACCTCATGATGGTCCATGACCCTTGCTGTGCATTCGTGCATGTGTGCGTGCGTGCGTGCGTGCGTGCGTGCGTGCGTGCGTGCGTGTGTCTGGCTGAGCATTCCACAGTCATTCATTCTCATTTGGTTATTTGATCAGCTGTGAGTTTCTCTACTCCCTGTCATCCACTGTACAAAAATACTTCTCTGACGAGGTTTCAAAGATGCATCAATGTCTGGGCAGACATATAAATTTAGGGGGCAGTTTAATGCTGCCTCCATTTATCAAAATACTAGCATAACTATATAGAAGAACACATTTGCCTCTGGAGCCTGCGAGCTCCCCAGCCATGGATTCTTGGGTGGATGTACAGACCCAGGCATGTGTTTCCTCCTGTATAGTAGGCCTTAAATCCAATCAGAAAATAATCAATTATCCCATAGCATTGGTGAACTATTGTACCCATGGGCAAATTTTGCCATACTGGTTTTCACTGTAGTTACCGTGATTCACAGCTGGCTAAGACTGTTAATGACATTTTCCCGGCACCCTGCATAGCACATTCCAGTACTATGAGAGTTAGCCAGCCATAGAGGAGGCTTTCTGGTCAGTCTTGATTGTCTCACATCCTGTGACTGATGAGTATAGTATCTTCAGCAATAGGATGATCTCATCAAGTTCAGGTACCCAAGGAAGCCAACGTTTATTCTTAGTGGCAGTGTTCATTCCTTTATTTATTTATTTATTTATTTATTTATTTAATTGCTTGCTTGCTTACTTACTACTTACAGGTTGTCCCAGCTGACCTTTAATTCACCACCTAGTCCACATAGGTCTCAAACTTGCAGTAGATCTTGTAGTGATAAGCAATCCCCCTGCCTCAGCCTCCTGGGTGCTAGTATTATAGGCATGAACCACCACACACAGCTACAGTTCTTCTGTTCCAAGAAACCAAACCTAGGCAGACTTGCCCAGGGTACCTCTTCTAATAATATTCTGAGTGGGAGCAAATGTGTGTCTTTGTTTTGTAAATGTGATGAGTTACAACAACCATGAGTGGCCTGTGGGGCACTACTACCCATTCCCAGGGACAAATGGAAGAATCAAGGGGGGGGGGGGGGGCAGGGAGGGGCAGCCACAATACAAAGGCTGTCCTCACACCTCTTAGGCTTTCCAATGCATCCTTTGGTGGAGTGGGGGGATACTGCACCGTTCATTCTTGCATTGTGTCATGTAAATACGTACTTCACATTTAAAGGCCAAATGTGAATCAAATCAATAGCAGCAGAGCTCTGCTTTACCGAGTACACCCATGTTTAAGGATTTTTAAAACAATTGATACATTAGAGTCAAAGGCCTATGTGTATACCTCGGAAGTGTCTGCTCTTAGGAACACTGAGACATGGTAATTTCCCCTTTGCCCTCACACATGCCCAGTAAGTCTGCATAGTCACCATTATATTTACTCCCTAGCATGGAAGTAGAGTTCATGATCTGATGGTTTCAAAGGACCTAGACTCTCTCTCTATCTGGAGACAGGCAGATTCAGGCTTAGGCCACACTCATTAATACCCAAAGAGAAAGGGTTTACGGCAGAGAGCACATCAGAGGCCATCACAATGGCTTTCCTGCAATGCATCAGGGTGAATGAAACCAGGTCATAATTGCTCAGGGCTGGCTAAAACCCCCAACACCCAGTCTGCACATACCCAGGTCCCCATTGCCTTCCTTCAGCTCCTCTGTTGCCAAACCTTTGCTTGAATTATTTATAGTAACCAACCCACCCTGCTCAAGAAAGCTTCAAATGCCAAGTTTCTTTGCAAACTGAAATGATTCCAAACCTCAGCAATCCTGTTTCACGAGAGATGTGTAAACACAGTCCCTCCTGGAGAACAGAGGCACTCATGGGATCTGGTGCCCTGCCAGGCTCATCAGGGTCTCCTGCAGGAAAGCCAATCGCTCTGAGTTGCAAGCAGGCATCCAGAAGGTACCTGGTTTTGCTCTCCCTGCCACCTGGGGCAATTACCTTGCTGTTGAATGAATCACGGTCTTTGCTAAGGCACTTCTAGGAGAAGGAATTGAAACCTTGTCATAGAAATGTTGTCTTCACATTTGGTGAGGATGCTCTTGGGTAGATAAAAAATCTTCCTCTGCTGTTTTGTCCATTGTGGTGGATGACAACAGACACCATGGGCTATACTCATGCTCCCGACCTCCCCAAGGAAGCAAAATGAATTTACCTTGCCCAGTACCTAGTAGAAGAAGCATCACTTCCTGTAGGTGAGAGGGAAATTGGTTGAAGGCCACCTAGCATGCTGTCCTGGAGATTCCAGGTTACTAGGGCCCCAACGATCAATACTGTATACTCCTGTATCTTCATATATTGCTTTTGTTTTTGCTGTCTGCAAAGGAGGGTGAGCAGAGCCATGCCATCCATCACTGGAGGCATCCAGATAGGGCCAGTAGATGACATAGAGGTGTTCCACGGCAAGGACACATCAAGTGTGTCCAGCAAGGCTAAGGCTAGGATCCTATGAAGAAATGGACTTTATATCTTAACGTTTCAAGAAAACCAAGATTTCAGAAAATAAAAGGTATTTCTGACAACATTTGGTTGGTTTCTGCAGTGCCGCAGTTCCTCGCTAGCAGATTCTTAGGAAAATGAACAGAAACACTTGTGGAGTCAGTGCCCTTCCTGTCTGTGTGCATGCCCATGAATGGCACACTACCAAAGGCAAAAGTTCTACACAAACAGCTGAACACTGGGTACCAGACCAAGGGAGCAGAAGGCTACTGTCTTATGTCATTGTGCTTTTAACTTTGCATTTTTAATTTAACCAACAGAACTATGGCTCCATTATTCTTAAATAAAATATCACTACTAGCTCTCCCAATGTGGCAACTTTGCCTTCCCTGTGACACACCTGCCGACAGCTGTAAGCTGATGAAACAGGACTCAAGATTTGAATCTAAGGCCAGTGCTGCCTGCTCTGTTTACAATGGCTTATGTTTTGTGAATATATATAAAATGCTGTAATATATTTTTATGATAGAATTGATGGTTAACACAAGGGAAATATATATATATTGTGATTCTGTCCAATAAAGATTCCTGTTATAAAAATCTCACCTGTACTTGGCTGACCTAGTGTGGACACATTTTTGTGTATTAGATAACTGTCAGAAATGTGGCCATTTGTAATTTCACAGAGGCACCAAAATTTGTCTTTCTTTTCCCTCTCACCTTCTGTGACTATATTCTCATTTCAATACCCTGTTCACTGCCTCTGGCCTCACACAGCTCTGACTTTGAGGCATTCATCCTATGGGACTGTCCCTAAATTTGTGCAAACTCACAGTAACCACCGGCCCTCGAAACACACCTGCCATGGGAGAGGTTCTTCTTCTACTACTTCCAAGTACCATGTATTTTAAAGCCCTCTGTGTTGCTGTAACTGACTGCTTGAAACTGGGTAATAAACAAACAAACAAAAATAATGGTCACTGGGAAGTATGAGATGGAGGGGCTGGTGTCTGGTATAGTAGAAGGCATCATTTGGCAAGAAAAAGAGAATGTAAGAAACCTAAGTTGAACTTGGGACTTCCAGACCCCCTTGTAGTTGATATTAATCCAGTCCTGAAGGTGGAGCCTCATTACTTAGATGCCTCTTATTAGACCCCGCCACCTGACACTCCTGCATAGGACATAAAATTCGGATCACTTGCTTTTGTGGGACAGATTCAAAGTGCAGCAACATGCAACTTTTAGCCTTTGGGCAGGATCACTGGGCTTTGCCAGGTGACCAGTGAGCTGGATCCCAAAGACAGAATTCTGGGAAGGGAAGAAGCCACCCTCTAACTGCCATATATTTGGTACTGTTCTGGGGTCTCAGCCAGGTCTCCTTCCTAAGAGCTTCAGCTATAAGATTGTCCCCTTTCATGCTGCAGAGGCTACACTCGGAGAGATGAAGTGACTTGGGACCAGGATGATAAATCAGGAAGGAGTCTGTGCTCTAGTCAACAGTGGCTCTCCTCACCAACCAAGGGTCAGCCCTGGAGCCACTTCAGAAGCAAGGTGCTAAGTGACAGTGTAGACCACCACAGCCCCCTGAGCACCTGCTATGTCCCAGATGCTGCAAGGCACACGCCACCAGCATTGCCTGTGTAACCCTGAACTCATTACTCAAAGATGTCACTGTCCCTACCCCCACCTTTCTGTGGAGATCCTGTGGAGGTATGGAACAACATGGGCAAGGTGACAGAGATGCTGTATGAAGACTCTGGCTGACCTGTCCCTTCTGCGGCCACCCTGCAGGCAGGCTGGTGGGTTCCTTAGTACCCACATCCCACTGTTATTTATGCTTGTGATCTCCTCTTAACCTTGGTTTTCTTTTCCAGGTTTTTAGTTACCTCTGGCCGTGCCACAGTTCAAAAGTCTTAAATTAAAAATTCCAGAGCTAAACAATTCACATGTTTCCAAGTACACGTGGCCCTAAGAGTGATGAAATGTAATGCCAGCCTGCTCTGTCCCACCAGGATGTGACTCAGACCTTCATGTGCACACTGCCCCTCTTTGCCCACATGCTACCTGCTCAACAGCTCCTCGGGAGCCTTGATGACTGTCACAGTACACAAGCGCCTATGCTCAGGTCATCCTTGTTACTTGGCACCAACTCCAAAGCACAAGGATAATGATGCTGGCCGTATGAATATGACTTAAAAATATCCATACAGTATCTTATCTAAGAAGATAGATAAATCCTCAATGTAAGGGAAGAAAAAGTCATTTGCTGACATTACTAAGAGCTAGTGCAAAGAAGGAAGGAATCTCTTCATGGTGAAACACTGAAGGAGGAAAAAGAAATGCTTGCTAATTTTGCTCCTGAATATAAAACTTCAGAAATGGTAGGCCTAGTACAGATGAAGAACCCCTTAACTTCTCTGTGCTCTCTGCGGCTTGGGGCACCCACTGGGGTTTGGCCTTGGAACAGTCTCCCCAGGATAAGGATAGATCACTGTCTTTTTAATTTTTCTAATTTCTAATCAGCCTTTTTTTTTGCCATTTTAAATGCTTTGACAATTCCATACATGCATAGAATGCATTTAGATCATATCCACCCCCAAGTCCCCTCCTCCGAGATGCATATTTAAAAGGGCCATGTTCTAGCCTGGCTTCTGACTTATTTTATCTGCCTTTGTACAAGGCTTTTCTGTCTCTCCACTCCAGGTTTTCCATCTTTAAAAATAAAGTTACAGCGAAATTTTAGACATGGAAATCAATAAAAAAGAATTCAGAAATAGACCAGCACTTAGATGGTTCATGGTGCCACAGAGGTGCTAAGGCAATCAATGAGGTAGGGACAGTCTTCCTCAAATGGTGCTAAGGCAGTTACATACCCATGTCCCTGAATAAGCAAGCCTTGACCCAGCCTATCCCTTGCACTAACCTCTCTTAAAACTCTCATAGGCATAAATGCAAAGTTAAAGATCTAAATTTCCCAGCAGAAAACACTGGAAGAACCTCTACAACTTTGGGGCATGCAAAATATACCTTTGCAAAAATAAATGATCGTTAAGTGATGGACTGGGCTTCATCACGTGGGAAAAGTCCACTCCTGAAATATCATTAAGGAAATCAAACCAGCAGGGGATAAATGGGGTATTTGCAATTCTCATGTCTGGCAAAAGAATTGTGCATAATTGCAGACCCATAATACATAAGAGAGATAACCTCACAGCAATGGACAGAAGAAACAAGCATCGCCAAAGACAGGTATGTAAATGACCAGCAGCATACAGAAAGGTCTTGGCATCAAGATCCCTCAGGCAAGTGGAAATTAAAACTGCAGTGAGATATCACCCCACCACACACCTCTGGGACATCTCCGTCAAGAGTGTGGAATGGTTAAAAGTCACACATTGTCCTTGGGGATGTGAAATGATATGGTGTTTGCATGCATGTGGCTGTGGGTACACATTTGGCTGGGGTGCACATGTGGTTGAAGTGCATGTATGGCTAGAGTACACATGTGGCTAGGGGTACACATATGTTTAGGGTCCACATGTGACTGGGATGCACATGTGGCTGAGGGTGCACATGTGGCTGGAGTGCACATGTAGCTGGGGTACACATGTGTCTGGGTTGCACATGTGGCTAGGGATACACATATGTTTGGGGTAAACATGTGACTGTGGGTGCACATGTGGCTGGGGTGCATGTATGGCTGGAGTGTACATGTAGCTGTGGGTGCATGTGTGTCTAGGGTACACATGTGTCTGGGGTGCACATGTATCTGGGGTTACCTGTGTGGCTAAGAGTACATATGTAGCCAGGGTACATATGTGGTTGGGAGTACCCATGTAGATGAGAATTTATATGTGACTGTGAAAGCCAAAAGCTAGAAGTATCTGAGCAAACATCCAACAGCTGAGTAAACACTTGTGATACAGTATCTCTTTTTTTCTATTTACATGAAAATAATTTTAAAGACTAATCTAAAATGACAAAAAATGGTCATGTGGGTTTGGGGTGATAGACATCTCAGAGGCACACTGCAATATTTGGATGTTCAGTACTGTTAATTTAACAGCACTGTTGCTTGTATGGTGTGAGACATCTTCCCAAGCCCATCCAATCACACTTAGAATGGCTCTGTTCATCCAACCCCACTTAGGATGGTGCTATCCATCTGATCACACACTTAGGATAGTGCCTCTCATCTGATCACACTCAGGATGGCTCTGTTCATCTGATCACACTTAGGATGGATGGCTCTGTTCATCTGATCACACTTAGGATAGTGCTGCTCATCTGATCACACTCAGGATGGCTCTGTTCATCTGATCACACTTAGGATGGATGGCTCTGTTCATCTGATCACACTCAGGATGGCTCTGTTCATCTGATCACACTCAGGATGGTGTTTATCACTCATAGACACATTTCCATTGAACAGATAGTCCCACGAGGGAAGTCGCCTGTCTCAGAGATTTCCTTAAGCTCCAGAAATCTTGACAAATTCTCAGAATTGCCTCTTCTCATCAAAAAAATCCCTTAATTTTTCAGAATTTCTAAAAATTTCACTCAAAGACAAAAATCCTTCATGCTAACAAGTCTTCCTTTGGAACAGGGATAGGGTGGGGAAGTGGGGTTGGAGTGAGGAGGGTATCTGTAGCCTTGTGTAGGCCGTGGGCTGTTAGCAGCCTATAACACCAATAGATTCCTCCAAATAACTTTTTTGAAAGTAAAATAATTTCAAAATTCAAAGAGAACCAAATCATGTTAAAATATAATTGCTAAAACATTCTTGAAGGTTGCAGTACAGTGATTGTCGCAATAAATGACAAGATCCAGGGACAATATGAACACTGTCACGACCTTAAGCTACATTTCAAATATCTGCAGGAATAGCAAGATGACACATGACAGCTATGGTTTCCACTGATATTAAGGTCGAGCGGAGCTAATATCCTGATAGTCTGCTCCTCAGTATATCTGAGGGTAATGCCAAATCTCCATCAAAGGTGAGTGAAATGAAGATGTGACCTTCCATCTGACTTCACAGACTGAGCAATGTCTGTTAGAAACAGACTCATTCACCATGTCACTTGCCCTGCATGCCTGCCTCATGTGAAGTACAATGGCAGACTTCTCCAAGTGTCACCCTGAGGTTAGCCCCTCACCCACATGAAGGTGGTGAAGAAAGGCTTGGAGCTGGAGGTCTTGCTGACAAGAGGGTACCAAGATTCAATCCTTCTGGAAAATGAACCCTCCCACATACATGCACGAGGATGGGAGGATCCACTTGGAGATGTCTTAAGGACCGATGGAGCTTCTTTCCCTTCCAGAATCTCTATAGATGGGGTTCACAGAATGGGGATTCCTGGATTTCTAAGATTGGAGGGCTCAGTCTATGGCTGAGAGAGGTAAGAGCAGGTATGTTGGCAGAGCTGGTCTGGGCATAAACTTGTCCTGATTGTGGATAGTCCCAGGCTCAGGCTGGACACCATGGTGGACTCTTCCTCTTTCAGTACCACAACCTTGAGCAGGTTTCATGGGGGTGGCAGGGCAGAAACCCAGCCTCCAAAGAGGTCCCATCAGGTAAATAATCAAAACAATGAGTTGCCACCACACACCATTGAAACAGCTAATAGAAGCATATGGAACAACTGGAAGCCACTCATATGGGGTACATACTACTCATATTTTAGAAAGTGTGTGTGTGTGTGTGTGTGTGTGTGTGTGTGTGTGTGTGTCAGAGTTTGACACTGGTTTGAGTCCTTACTGCCAAAGAGATGAACTTCCTTACTGCCAAAGAGATGAACTTCCACAGAGACCCTGATGACTCTTCCGAGTGCTTTGCTCTTTAGCCTGCCAGAATCCTCTAGGGACTGTGACACAGAGGTTGGCTATGGGATGAAAGTCCTCATAACGTCATACTGAGTAGAGGTTATAGGAGGGAGGAGGGGCTGTCACCCAGAAAAGTGGCTCTTCTTCCATCAGACCAGCTCAGTGGTGGCTGTCCATGGAACTTGAGGGACAGATAGCAGCAGCAGAGCTGCCCTCTCCCTACCCCCAAGTTGGGACAGATACCTTTGGAAAACACAGGTAGCTAGAGCCAGAGGGCACCCCTGATGTCATCAGATACCCTTTGCTTTCCTTTCCACTCTCTCCCTTCCCCTCCCTTCCCCTCCCCTTTCCTCCCCTCCCCCTTTCTTCTCTTCCCTTCCCTTCCTTTCCTGTCTTCTCATGTAGCCCAGGGTAACCCTAAACTGGATATATAATCAAGGATGATCATAAACTTAAGATCCTCCTTCCCTCCTGCCTCTACCTCTGGGATACTTGGATTATAGGTATGTCTCACACACACACACACACACACACACACACACACAGAGAGAGAGAGAGAGAGAGAGAGAGACTTTATGTAGTACTAGGGGTTAAACCCAAGTCTTAGTACTTGCTAAGCAACTACTGTACCACTTCCCAGACCCAAACTAACTTTAATAGGCTGAAAAATGTGGCTCAGAAAAAATAATGGGCTCTGGTCATTAACTCAAGCTGGTAGATAGTGGGTCCATATGCCAGCTCTATGGACAGAAGTTTCCATACTGACCCTACTCAGTGTTTATATTCTGAGTGTGATGGCTGCTGGTGCTGGTGCTACTGCTACAGGTCAGAAAGTGAGGGACTCCGAGCCACCTAGACAGTCCATTCAAACAGGGTCTCTTGACCCTTATGCCTCTGAGATGAGTGTTTCGGCAGAGGGCCCCAGCATTTGCATGACTGGTAACAACTCAAGAGAATAACTCTCACCTGTGTTTCAGGAAGAGGTTGGATGGTTACCTCAGGAGCTTCCCTGGACTCTGATCTGTGATCTAATGCGAAAGGGGGAATCAGAAATCAGACAGAATGTCTGCTTTGCAGAGATTATATATCTGCCTTCGCCTCTTTTTGTTGGTACCATCTGGAAAGGAGGATAAAAAAAATGGGAGGTGGAGAGGAGAGATGAGTCTTAACTGAGCTGGAGCCAAGTCAAGGATGACCTGCAAATCGCCACAAGCCAGGGGCAGGGGTGGGAGGTGGGGGTGGGAGAGTTGGGGTTATGTGAGGACTTCCTGTCTCGAGTGTCTAAACCATTGGCACTTGGGCGGCCAAGGCTCAGTGCTGAGCTCCCAGATCAATGACCTCAGGCCTCAGCCAATACATAATTTGGGTACTGGTGTTCTCCCAAAGCACACTGCTCTCTGATTCAGTCATGCTGGGCCCTGCTCTCAGAGCCTGCAAAGATTGTGACCTCTGTCCCCGTTCATGCCCCGTCCTACTCCTCACCTTGATTTGGCCTTTCCAGAAAGAAGAGGATACAGTTATTGGGAACAGACTTGCACTGTGAGGGGCCACTTCATTCCAGGAAGAGTCAGTCTGATCATGGGGAGTGGAGTGTGTGCCTGATGGCTGACTGACGGCTGGCATCCAGTGTTGGCTGATACACCTTGGAACACAGTCCTGTCCTTATCTGTGACTCTCAACCTGTGGGTCCTGTCCCCTTTAGGAGGTGGCATATCAGATATTTACAAGAATACTCATAGCAATGTCAAAACTATAGTTATGAAATAGCAACAAAATAGTTTTATGGTTGGGGGGGAATCAATGGAACATGGGAAACTGGGATTGCTGCATTAGGAAGGCTGGGAACCATTACCACTGACTTACATGCTCATGTGCACCTTCTTCTGTCTTCTCTCCCACCCCCATACTCCTCCCCAGGCCCTAAGTGCCCGGCACAGTACCCGGTACTCAGCAGGTACCTCTCTTAGCAAATTCCTCTTAATAACAACACTGTGGGAACGACACTTTGATAATAGATTTTCCTGTCACTTCGCAAGTTCTCGTAGACATTAGGCATCAAGGAGAACGCTGTTTTCCAAATCAAAATATTCATTATGATCCACGCTGTTTGCAATTGCCTCAGTCTGAGTCACTACCCTGTAGTGTGTGTTAGGAGGAAGTCAGTCCTCTCCCGGGAGTGCCATGGTGTGGTGGTTGAAGTCAGGGCCCCTGCTGTACCCTTGGTGACCTTGGTGGCGTACTTCTTTGCTGATCCCAACTAGGAAGCTTCCCCAGGTCTGCTAGAACAGCTAGGGTCACCAGCCTGGATGACATCAAGGTGGGTTGAGGACACCTTTAGGACTCCAGAAAGATAAATCCCCCAGTGTGAACTGCATCAAGTTCTTTGGAAAGCTGGCCACCCTTCAGGCACACAAGCAAGAGAAACAAGCCAGAGATTCCCCCGGCTTGACATTCCTCCTGTTTATCCCATTAAAACCAAATAGCTGTGCGGTGCTGAAGTTTGTTCCTGGACTCATTAGGTGCCTCCTCGTAATTATGGGTTTGAAAGCAAACTCAAGGCAAAGCCTCTCAGGGAAATTAAGCTCAGAGAGCAAGAGAACAAGAAAAACGCGTAGGAGCTGGATAATTGCACGCCCCGTGTCTCTAGCCGTGGGCTCGGGCACACAGAGCAGCATATGGGATCTGGGGTGAAGGGAAGAACTAAAGGAAGCCAGCTCAGACAAACGGTGAGCAAGCTAAGACAGGGCGACATTTGTGGACACTCCTCTAGCTGGTTATTTGTTTGGTGACTTTACCCAATATTGGCTTCATTTATCCCCAGTCCCTGACAATACTCACCTAAGTCCCTCTCCTCTTCGTGGGAAAGAAATGTTTACTCCCTGGGATGTAGGTCAGTGGACACCAGCCAGCGGACAGCTCCCCTCCACTCCCCCCTCCCTCTATCTTCCCACAAGCTTCAGACACTGATGAAGCCATCTGCAAACCTGTCTTAGACACATGGGGCTCCTAATGTTACACTGT
>LR752381.1:78810-89457 GCA_902729485.2 Mus minutoides
CCCTGACAATACTCACCTAAGTCCCTCTCCTCTTCGTGGGAAAGAAATGTTTACTCCCTGGGATGTAGGTCAGTGGACACCAGCCAGCGGACAGCTCCCCTCCACTCCCCCCTCCCTCTATCTTCCCACAAGCTTCAGACACTGATGAAGCCATCTGCAAACCTGTCTTAGACACATGGGGCTCCTAATGTTACACTGTCCTGTACAGTGTAATTATCACCATGGATTCTAGAAGGCAGAATTGGGTGGGTGGGTAGTATGGCTCAGCGGGTTGAGTTGCATGCCAGGACCCTACATGATAGAGGGAGAGAATCAGTTCCCACAAGACACCCTCTGAACCTCCATTCATGCGCATGCGCATCAAAAAACAATGTAGGGCTGGTGAGATGGCTCAGCGGGTTAGAGCACCCGACTGCTCTTCCGAAAGTGATGAGTTCAAATCCCAGCAACCACATGCTGGCTTACAACTATCCGTAACAAGATCTGACGCCCTCCTCTGGTGCGTCTGAAGTCAGCTACAGCCTACTTATGAAGAATAATAAGAAAATGAATCCTTGGACCGGAGAGACCAACCGGAGCAAGCGAGGTAGTCCGGAGCCAGCGGAGCTGAATGGGGACGGCCGGAGCTAGCGGGGGGCCAGAGCGAGTGGGGCCAACCGGAGCAAGGGGAGCCGATCGGAGCGAGCGGGGCAGATTGGAGCGAGCGGGGCCGGCTGGAACAAGCGGGGGGCCGTACTAGGGCAGCCAGGAACAAGTGGGGCTAGCCGGAGCGAGCAGAGCCGGCGGGAGCAAGCGGGTCGAGCGGAGCGAGCAGGGTTGACCGGAACAAGGGAAAAAACAAAACAAAACAAAACAAAAACAATGTAATACAGTTATTTTAAAAACAAAGATAGAAAAAGAGGGCCAGAAGCCAAGGACAAAAGCAGCCTATATAAGTAACTGGAATCCACCCTCAGAGGCCCCTAAGGAATACCACCTACAGACACCCTGATTTTAGCCAGGAGAAGCTCAGGACCAGAGCATGATAGACCTGTGTTGATTCAATGTGGTGTGCTGCAGTAGCACATGGCATTAGCATAAAGATAAATGGGCATTTCTGTGTCCTGGTACAGAAATTCAGTAGCCCAGCCACAGAACGGAAGAAAGTTGGTATAGCAGTACGTCACAAAGAGCTCAGCGTCTGTACAGCTGCAACATGACTGAGGTCAAACGGAAGGTCCTGAGCTGGGGTTTTTATAAGAGATAAAATAACTAGAATAAGAAAGTGGCCCTGGAGTCATCAGGTCACACAGAAATTGCTAGTGTACTCCAGTCAAAGAAATCGCAGGAGAGCAGCATGTGCTGTTCTGTCTCCTAGGTGGGGTGAAAGACAAACACACGGATTCACTGAGCTGGACACACACAGGAAGCTGGCGCCATTCTGTTGGATACAAATTGTCAATAGGTCTCAAAACTTGCAAGGTTTCTGCCTAGCCTGCACTACACTAAAACATAATCAGAACCCAAGCAGAATGTGAGGAGCCCATGCCTGCCTTGTTCATCATAGTAAATGTTTGGAATTCTCGGAGACCTCTTGAACACACAATGGTACAGCTAAACACTGAAAAGCCCATGCAGCTTTTTAAAGGACCAGGTAGGGTCTGATAGCCTAGAATAAGGATTGTTTTCTAGAGTTTATGACCAGGGTTCTTTTAAAAAAACAAAACAAAGCATGTGGGCATGGGGACTAGAGAGATTGTTCTGTGGGTAAAGTACTTTCTGTACAAGCATAAGGACCCCAGTTCTAGCCTCCTGTCAAAAGCTAGGCATGGTCGTGCATGCTTATGATCTCAATGCCAGAAGATGGGGACAGGCAGATCCCTGGGGCTACCTGACCAGCCAGCCTAGTCTAATCACTGAGTCCCTGGCTCCTCCTCTTTCTCCTCCTCTTCCTCTTCTTCCTCCTCCTTCCCTTTCCCCTCTTTCCTCTCTGGCCTTTTTCCTCCTCTTCCTTAACCTCCTCCTTTAAAATATCACTCTCCTAATTAACTCACAAATAAACCATCTCACTTCCAGTTTAATCAGAGCACTCACACACTTGCTCGTGTCTAAACTCTGCCCACCTTAGCTTACTTCTCTGCAGTGAGAAGAGATATTCCAAAGCCATGGGGCTTTGTTTACAGATTTACACTTTCACTACCAATCATATTTTTATGCAATTAGATACCACACAAAGGAAATAAATATAAACTAGAAGATGATAGCTTTATATCCCCTTGCACGACTCATGAGTCCTCCTGTCTGTATCCAGTCCTTCTTCATCAACTGATATTACCCTCTCTTGGTCCTTTGTAACTGCCATACTATCCTGACACTGCTGCCATTTTACATATGGACATGAATATATTATAGGCTAGGATCCAAAGATGAAGGAGAACATACAAGTCTCCTGTTTTTCTGAGTTTGGGTTTTCTCGCTTAATATTATAGTCTTGGAGTTCATCTACTGTCATGCAAGTTTCTGGTTCAATTTTTCTTTACGGCTGAATAATATTCCATTTTGTATATGTAGCCCATTTTCATTATTCAGTCATCTATTGATGGACATCTTGAATGATTCTACTCCTCTACTATTTTAAATACGGTACCAATCAACGTGGATTTCAAATATCTATGTGGATATGGGGTTCTATGGGTATGTGTCTATGAGCAGAATATCTGGAGACCCTCCCTTATAAAGTGCTTGACATAAGGAGACAGAGCCCTTAGGGGTGAATAGGGTGGATTTCTTGTGGGTAACGTTAGCATCTTTGTAAAAGATATATTAGGGAGAGCTCCCTTTCATCTTCCAGCAGCTGAGAACACAGGAACCTGAAAGCAGCCTTCAGCAGATACCATGTCCGACAGGCAAGCCCTTGGACTTCTCAGACCTCAGTCTGTGAGAGATACATTTCTGGTCTTTACAGGTGATCCAGTTTTGAGGAAATTCATGACAGCGTGCAAATGGTCATTCTGGTTGCTTACCCACCCCATGGACACATTGGAAGCACCCTGACACACTCACTGTGCATCTCAGTGGTCCCTACCTATGGTTGGCTTTCTTTGGCTTGAAACATGGGTTACTCGTTGCAGGTGTCATCTAGGCTCCAGGAAGTCTGCTGTCCCATCACAGAAGTGTATTTACTATGCTCAGAACAATGATTATGCTTCAGAGAGAGGCCACTTCAATCACTTGAGCATTCGTGAAAATCACTTATATGCTGTTAAAGTCGGGCATGAGGGCCCAAAGAGATGCCTCCAGGTAAGAACACTTGTGCCACTTGCAGAGGACTTGGGTTTGGTCCCCAGCACCCACACTGGGTGACTCATAACCACTTATAACTCCAGTTTCAGGGGATTTGCCACCTTTCCTGGCACCTCTGGCACTGTACACATACAGAGCACATATACACCTTGAGCAGCACAGAGACTGGTGTATCAACAGCTGGTGACTCTAGCCTAGCAAAGCTGACACATAAACTATCATGCACACTAAATGATGCAAATGACTCCTGCACTGCTCAAGCTGGACAAGCTGGACAGGATGCTGTGTCTGATGCAATACAGTTAGTAAGCAACTATAAAAACATAAATCCCGCCCTGTGGGGGTTTGAATATGCTTGGCCTGTGGGAAGTAGCAATTTTAGGAGAGGGGGCCTTGGTAGGTGTGGCCTTGTTGGAGTGGGTGTGGCCTTGTTGAAGTGGGTGTGGCCTTGTTGGAGTGAGCGTGCTTATTGGAGGAAGTGCTTGGGGTGGGGCTGTGATATCCTTTTCTCAAGCTCTGCCCAGTGTGGTTAGGAATCCCCTCCTGGCTGTCTTTGGATCAACATGGAGAACTCTTAGCTCCTTCCTCAGCAACATGTCTGCCTGCACACTGCCATGCCTCCCACTATGATGATAATAGACTGAACCTCTAAAAGTATGTGCCAGCCCTTTATGAGAATTGCCTTGGTCATGGTGTCTCTTCTCAGCGATGAAACCCAAAGCCACACACCCTGAACCCAAATATAAAAAAATTCTGGGTGTGGTGGCATGCACTCCTGATCCCGGTGCTAGGGAGGCAGACACAGACAGATCCTTCGGGCTCTGGCAAGCTAGGTTAGCCTGCTGAGTGAGTCCCAAGCCAGTGAGCAGGCAGTGCCTGCAGAACAGCTGACCCTCACATCCTCACATGCATGCACACGCACATACACGTACAATATTGAACCTGGGAGACCTCCTTGCTCCTCAGTAAGTCAGGAAGAAACAGTCGAGGTACAGTAGCCTCACTTCTCAGATGTTTCAGCTCCTTAGGCATTCACCCCATTTGCCCTATAAATATCTTCCAAAGAAGTGTTGTATTATTTATCTAACAGTTGTAGTCTCAGGGTGACTTTCTCCACAACGTGTTAGCAAGCAGGCACCTTTTTCATGACAAACAGCCAGGGAGCTGATAAAATGCTCCCTCCCACACTCGGTTCTTAGGGTGGATTTAACAGGACTAAATTGGTCCAGGCTGCTAGGGTATCCTCCACATTAGCAGCTGAAACAGATGTTTCTCTGGGACAGGGCCACACATCAGTCAGAGCAGCCCAAGTGAGTCACACATGGCTAACTCTGGAAGATGCTCTTCTTCCCAACTGACTACAAAGGCCTGACTGCCTGCTGTGAAATCTCCTGCTGCAGATCGGGACTGAGGGGCTGGAAAGGGGAAGAGGTCCCTCAGTAGTGGGCTTGCTAGCCCAGGTCCCCATAGCAGCGAGTCTTTACCCAGCTTTTAAAATTGATAGATCCATGGTGAGCAACATCCAAAGAAAGTGTGCTTGTGGCTCTACCTGGGATATGGGCCCAGGCTTCTGAACTAAAATGGTTAGACTGCATAGCATGGGAAACTGACCCACCATAGGCAGCTGACGGCTCCTTCCTCTTATTCTGGTAGCCAATGGGTGGACCTAACTTATCTGTTTCATCTTGTTTTGTTTAAGTGGGAAGTGGCTTACTGGATTGCCTAGGCTGGCCTTGAACTTACAACCCTCCTGCTGTGCCTCCTGTGAGTGTTGGGATAACAAACCTACACCACACATACCTACTCCTTCCTTTGAATACTCTCATCTCACTGTCAAGATCAAATCCTTGGGTCCTGCTGCAGAAAAAAAAAAAAAAAAAAGATGGTGTTTTTTGAGAGGAAAGACCAGGGTTCTCTTATGGGACACTACAACCCTCCAGGCTCAATGAATTTGGCTGCTCCTTTGTCTCCATTGACTTCTGTTTGTTTTTTGTTTTGTTTTGTTTCCAAACAGTGTTTCTCTGTATAGCTGTGGCTGTCCTGGAACTCACTTTGTAGACCAGGCTGGCCTCAAACTCAGAAATCCGCCTGCCTCTGCCTCTGCCTCTGCCTCTGCCTCTGCCTCTGCCTCTGCCTCTGCCTCTGCCTCTGCCTCTGCCTCTGCCTCTGCCTCTGCCTCTGCCTCCCAAATGCTGGGATTAAAGGCATGTACCACCACCGCCTGGCTCCATTGACTTCTGAAAGTTAGCATTCCTGCCTTAGTTAGTGTAGGTGATACTTCATAGCAGTATAGCAGCACTGTTACAGTCACCCCTAATAATCAGGCATTTGGGAATCAAATTGTAGTTGCAGAACTCTAAATATAGCATTTCTGCTCATTGCTGTTTCAAAAGACGTTGCTGAGAGTCAGCTGCTAGAGTTTGCTTTTAATGCACGAATAATGAGGCCTACCCATGACTGGATCATGTATTTTGTTTCTTAACAAATTTTAATTGTTATAAAGACATTCTGAAGTAACAGATTCCCTTTACAATCTGGCTTCCCTCCTTTTCTGTGGGGAAGTAAATGATGCTGCGGAACCCATGACAGAGAAGATACTTTGAACCTCTGCACTGGATCAATGCTTTTCAAATTGTGGGAACAATCCAGGTAGCCTCAGGTCACAAAATCAATTGAACAAATTGTGAGTGCTACTTTGCTTTAAGGAAAGATGAAGAAAATAGAAAACAAAGAGCCTGTCTGCTGTGCTGCATGAACATTAAACCTGTAGGGCTGTGTGATCTGAGAGTTCTCGGGCGAGTGGGGTTGGGGAATCCATTTCTCAGTGTGCTTCTTTGAGATGTTTAGAGTCACAGTCCTGGGCGTCTAGGTGTGTCAGAACAGAAACCCTGTCTGTATTTTGCTTTTCTCTCTAGTACATAAGCAATGTTTGAAGTTAATAAGAGACCATCAAATATACCTGTACAATAGAGAAAAGAGAATCAGAGAGCAAGAATCATGCAAGTGATGCATACAAACGCAGAATGATTATACAGGCATGCAGGAAATACAACTGAGTGCTCGATCAGGGCTTCAGAATGTACCCGATGGGATTTCCAAAACCAGTTTACCTTCCAGAGTTCTCAGTCTAACGAATGAACGACTTTTTGCCATTCTGGCAAGAACGCATGTGTAAGGTGTTGAGCAGAGATTTTCTGGGTGTAGGATCTCTTCACAGACTGGAGAAAACTAGAAGACAAACTCCACATGACCTCTGCAACGGAGAGCCCGCTGGATTCAGAAGAAGGTCCAAGCTGATCCAGGGTAGAGAGTGCTACAGGTCACTGTAGACAGTGGTCACTGGTCCCAAGGAAGCTTCCCTGACTGGGTAAATCAGAGGAAACACTGCAAGGATCTCTGCTGGGATGGAAGACCCTCCCATCTCACCTGCTCCTGGCATCTGGATACATAACCTCATCTTTTTCTGTATTGTAAACCTGCCTGACTTTCCAGACATCCAAAGTATCTAGACTCACCTGGGAATTTTCTATTTGGTTCATTCGTTATTTTGGTTTGGTTTTTATTTGTTTGTTTGTTGTTTGTTTGTTTAAATCATCTACCTATTTTTCTGGAGATATTTTCTTTCTTCTTGACATCAATCTAGCAAGAGTTCTCTATTGAGGATGGGCCTGCCCTTAGCTAACAGAACTGAGTAGAGTGATGTACTGGAGGTTAGATGGACGTAACCTTGGCAAGAGAGCTAAGTGACCTGCTCAGCATAGGTGTCCCTGAGCCTCAGAGTCCTGTGCTCCAGATCCTGGACTAAGTGTCTCTCTTCCCCCACGGACCCTCACCTTGTATCACAGCGCACACTGCACAGCATCTTAAGCAGCAGCATATACAACTGTGCCAAGCAGGTGCTCACCTAAAACCTTCATAAACGATAGAAAATAAGTATTACATAGATAATGTACAACAAACACTTGCTCTCATCTTCCAATCACAAGAGGAATCCAGTACCCAAAATACCTCATGCCCCCCAAGAGTCCGCCATCACAGCTGCTTCCTCAGTGGCAGGCCTGGTCCTCACACCTAACTCATTTGCAGTGAGATGACTGGAAATGCTGTGGGTGTGGCCTCTGAGATTGTCGGTCAGTCCCTGATGGTCACCAAGTGGCCTGCTGTTCATGGGAGGCCCATTACAGGCAGTCTAGAGGCACCCAAACTGTCTAGGGGTTGCTTTTATACCACACCAGGTATGTGTGGTAGCTTTTCTTGGTTTCCAGGGGTAAGTTGTCTCTCAGCAGAGAGATAGCCTGCACATGTGTATGTACAATGTCAAGCTTCTAACATACACACACATCTATACATACACACACGTGCACACACACACAGTGAAGGAGGGAAAGAAGAGGAGAGAGAGAGAGCTTGAGAGAGCTCACAGAAGAGCCTCTCACTATCCAACTGCAGGGGAAAGTGTGGAGGCTTTGAAAGCTGCATCTATGTTCATCCAGGTCTCCATGGAAACCTTGAAACCAGACATGAAGCCCAGCTGAGTTATTTGTCTCCTCAATGAATAGTCACAAAAGAACCAAGTCCCAAGGGCTGTGAGTTAATAAGACAAGGACTTTTCAAATAGACATGCATAGCACTTCTCTGCCAAATACTGTGCCCAGGTATACCAGGGATACTCCCTTTGCATGGTCAAATGTACTTCTATGAAAAGATACCCATGCTGGGGCCAACTATGGGCCAGTGTCTAGAGGGAGTACTACCTGTGCAACTATCTGAGGACGATCTGCGTGCTATGTTCTGATAATGATAATAATGATAAAATAGCAATGACCACCATTAGTTGAATACTTACCTTGAAACTGGGTTTTCTTCAAATCACCCTATAATGTGCAGAACCTACTAATACTTTCATAGGGATATAGACACCCTGAGCTTCCCAAACTCACTCAGTTCCTTTTGATGGACAGTCTCTGTGTCAGTTGCCCCGCAGCAGCTGCTCTGACCTACTGTGTCCACACCCTTTGCCATTTCCTGCCTAATGAGATCCCATCCCCCCTCCCACTCCGTGTGGGTTGTATCCTATGGAGCCCCAGTGGGAAACATGTGGCCCGGGTGCTCCCTGGTGCCCTCTTTCGCCATAGTCAGCTGTGAGCTGCTATGTGCATGCTGGGAATTGAACTCCGGTCCACTGGAAGCACAGCAAGTGCTCTTAACCACTGAGACACCTCTCCAGGCCTGTCATGATCTCTTATGACTTTTGTGCTTTAACCGGGACCAACCAGGACACTCCCTGCTTCCTGTGATAACAGTTGGACTACCTGCCAGCCCGGCAGAACCAGCGTCTGATGCTGGATGTTGACCAAGCAACTGGCAAGGTCTTTGCCTTCTATAGGACTTCTCAAATATGGCCAGTGAGCTCTTTAAAAAAAAAAAAAAAAGAAAAGAAAAAAGAAAGAAAGAGAGCCTTAGCAAGCCCTCTGCTTGTCAGCCAGAAAAGTTACACAAACAAAGCCATAAGTAGCTCGGCTAGATCACTCATGTGACTCTGAAAGTCACCTAGCACACGTGTATAATCACAGTTCATTCTGTTCTGTCATTAATCAGTATTCCATGGTATGGATGCATCCCCATTTTTAAAATTAACTTTATTCTAACTGATGCCTGAAAGTATTAAAAAACGTACAGGAATACGACGTGTTCACTGCAGAGCTTTTACAATCCATCCACTTGTTGGTGAACATTCAGTTGCTTTCCAGTTGGGTTCTGTTACAAATGAAACTCCTGTGAATATATTCTTGCATGAGCAAAACTCCCTTAGTGTAAGCCTCAGTAGACTTCACTGTTTACTTCTTTAGTGAAACCCATGTGCTAAGTAGGGGGTTGGGAACTTGGTCCTTCCTGCAAGTCATTAAGATTGTTTTCCAGAATAATGGTTACCTATCTTAACTTTAAGTTACTCTGAGGCCAGAAGCCGCAGGCCGGGGGCAAATTAACACAATGCTTAACAGCAGGGGAGGAAGCAAAGAAGTTCTTTGTTCTTTTCTCCACAGTCCCTCCCTTCAGGTGCCTGGCCCAAAGGCTGAGGGTTGATTTAACTCCTTGTCAGCTAGGGAAAGTCTCTTTCAGGGGTGGGAAGGAAACACTTATAAAAAGAATTCTAATCTTTAATTCTAAGGGAAAGTATGGGCGGAGGGGGAAGCCTATCAGACTATATGCTCTCTCTATTTCTAAGTTGCTCTCTTAATTTCTAAGGTTCTCTACTCTGCTGCCCTGTTCTCATTATTCTCAGTTCTTTATACATTTTCTCAGAATACATGATTATATGGTATTGCAACAATCAAAAAGTTCACTACAAGTTTAAACATAAATTCAAATCATAAATGGGATAAGAAGTTTACAACAGGGATGTTTAGATGTGTTCTTATCAAGACTAGTTATCTAGCTAGACATGCATTATCTGTCCCTAACTCCTCAAGTTCACCGAGAGTCTAAAACTATGTTTGTGTCTAAATTAGCATTGAAGTTTTGTACAGATAAATCCAGTCAATATGTTATCTTCTGTCTTTGCACCTACAATAAATTGTTGTTTCTTTTTACGACCTGTGGTTAATTGTTTTACAGCTCCAAGCTCTAAGTTGCACATGCCTGCTTTCTATCTCAGAAGCAATTAACTCATGACATGTGAAGACTGACAGATTTCTAATTGCAGTACTCATATCACAGAGGGCCTTAGTTGAAGTCCTTATTATAAAGGACTAAATAATTATTGGCATAATTTTAGATTTTCTTACAGAATCATCATTAAGAATTAAGAAATCATCTCTGTATAGCACCACTACAACACAGTACATCTTCACTGATCTGCAGAAAATCTTCCCCAAGGGGGAGGGTGGGCTAATAATAATAAGGGATTATTATTTAATTCAATAATGACAGGAAAGGCATATCAATAACAGGAATCAAATCCACAGATTTGTCCCTCAGGCCTTGTCTCCAAGGACACAGCCATCATAGTCCACAGTGAAACATCTCTGGAAGATCACCTGCTAGCCCTTAGCCTCTCCTGGATGGTTCCTGGCAAATAAATCTAAGAAAGAAAGAAAGAAAGAAAGAAAGAAAGAAAGAAAGAAAGAAAGAAAGAAAGAAAGAAAGAAAGAAAGAAAGAAAGAAAGAAAGAAAGAGAGAAACTGTCAATGCCTGGAGCTGCAGCTCCAGTAATGCTGGGAGTAGAATTCTCTGGAATGTTTCTGAAACCCAGAAGGGAGGGAAAAAGGAGACACAACTTCAATACTGAGAACTCCACTGGTCTGCTCAAAAGTATGTTGTAGTGAGAACTCAGGAATTTGGTTTCTTTGAAAACATAAAAATATT
>LR752382.1:0-49236 GCA_902729485.2 Mus minutoides
TGAGGTCCCCAGCACTGCAAAAAAAAACAAAGAGAGACTCCAAAGCAGAAGGTACATCACGTGTAAAGTTTACTCTCCGCTGCCCGTCCTCCCTTCTTATATCCCACATTGTCTTAGTTCAGAGAGCACAGGGTTAAAATGGCCCACACAGAAACTCCTGAGCCTTCTTATCTGAGCCCCATCCAAAAAAAAAAAAAAACCACACAAAAAAACAAAAACAAACAAACAAAAAAAGCGAGCGAGTCGGGAGTCTGTGAACCTCCGGCTCTGCAGTTCTGATTGCAGAACTTGTTTGAACGAGGCTTCTGCTCCCGGGTAAGGTCAGAGGGGTAAAGCAGGTGGATTGTTGGGGTGCCTATGTCTTCCAGCACGATTGTTGGGGGTGGGGAGATGGCTCAGCAGTTAAGAGCACTGACTGCTCTTCCAGAGGTCCTGAGTTCAATTCCCAGCAACCACATGGTGGCTCACAACCATCTGTAATGAAATCTGATGCCCTGTTCTGGTGTGTCTGAAGACAGCTACAGTATACTCATATACATTAAATAAATAAATAAATAAGTAAATAAATAAATCTAAAAACACTCACAGAGAGAGAGAGAGAGAGAGAGAGAGAGAGAGCAAGGCTTACTAAGGGTAGAATTAAAAAAATAGACTATCTTCCCTAAAAGCAAAGCCAACCCCCCACCCCCCTCTGTCCACCAAGAGGCTCTATAGCTCCCATTCGGGCTGTGTGAGCTGAGGAGTCAACCCACTGTGGATCTGGCCTGCAGACAGGCCCCATGTTGCCCTGAGAAGTGCTCGGCACAGCATATGGGGCATGGGACATGAAAACCACGCCTCAGGGGTGCCACCTCCTCTGCCTGGCAGGGGACAGACACGTCTTGGTTTTTCTGCCATATGACATTCCCTATTCATTGACTCAAGCATGCACCCGAGGCTTCCCGGGCTGGGAGCGCCATGATATGGTACCCTGAGGATCCAGTGAACTCGCTGAGGGAGAGAAGCTGGGAAGAAGACTTAGTGTCGCGTCACAGCAGGTTCTGTTGTATAGAAGGAGGCTGGAAAGAGGGCTAGAGGGAAGTGGGAAGGGGAATCACATCCAACCCCACCTCCTCCACCCTTCCACTGGCCATCTTCCTGGACCTGTCTTCCCCAAGGTCCACACTTCATCTGACCCCCAGTCTTCTCTTCAGTGTCACCATAGGTAACCTGCCCTGTGCTCGTAACCTTGGCCTGATCCCTCTGCTCCCATGGCCCATTAGCTTTGAATCTGCCACATGATATCACTGCCTTGTGAAGAGTGGTCCTTTCTGTCACTCACCTCAAATTGTTGTAGCTTGTCAAAAGACCCTCACTCACACAAAGACCACAGAGACCACCATCGTTGCAAAACGCATGAGGATTTTACTTATCCAACATGTTGGGGAACATGTCTCATCATGCAGGCCAGAGGACAGACCCAGAACAAAGACAGAACACACTTTGTATACCTTTGTAAGGGCTGGATATAGGCACTAGGGTAGTTCGGCTTATTTTAATTGGTGTAGCCAATAACCTTTTTAGACATTGGTTGGTCTGTATAGGGTGACTCTCATTTTGTCTGTCCTTGAGGTTTTTAGTGTGAGGCTGGGCAGGGGAAATGTTAATCTTGTTTTGGCAGCTTAGAAATTTTGACTTGAGGCTGTTGGTTACATTGTATCCACAGTCAAAAGCAGAGAGAGAGAAAAAAAGCAGGTACTTGAGGCCGTTTGTTACATTGTACCCACAGTCAAAAGCAAAGAGAGAGAAAAAGCAGGCACTTGCTTGCTTGGTTCAGGACTCCATATCTATCGAATGGTGCCTCATACAATGGCCTGAGTCTTCCCATATCAATTAAGTTAAATTAGAACAGTAGTCCACAGGCATGCCCATAGGCCAACCAAGGTAGACAATCCCTCACTGAGACTTCTTTTCCTAGGTGATTCTAGATTGTGTCAAGTTGACAGTTAAAGCTAATCACCGCACTGGGCCAGGGCTGGGCTAGTATGTTCTGTGGAAGCCCAGGTCTGTGGGTTCCTTTCTGCAGCCATATATACCTTCCACAGACCACACCAGGCTCTGAGCTTGCCTTGCCTTTCTGTTACTGGGGAACCACGACCCTTTGGTGCAAACATAGACTTTGGGTTCCTGTACTAGGGTCTGGTATTTCTGTATCATTTGAAAGTAATTCAAGTCAAAATCCTGTAGGGAAGTGTTGCTTGTTTGTTTCGACATTTGGTTTTATTTTGTTTGGCTTTAAAAGAGGCCCTTCTGGGCCACCAGGGCTACGTCTCTCCCTGCCCTTGACAGAGTACCCACCAGAGCCTGGAGGGTGCAGTGATGTCTGATGTACCGCGAGGTGGCTGTTCAGACATAGCAACAGTATGTGAGCATCCAGTGCAGAGCAAACAGAAGCCGGGAGAAGACAAGTAGGAAGTAAACAGGAGAGGGGAAGGGAGGAAGGAAGGAGGTGTCCAGCACAGAAGGGGAAGGGAGGAAGGAAGGAGGTGTCCAGCACAGAAGGGGAAGGGAGGAAGGAAGGAGGTGTCCAGCACAGAACATGGCTGTGGATGGTTTTCTAGGAAGGCTCTGAAGGCCTTGGTGCAGAGATCTTGCTGGTCTGATCTGACTTATCCCCCTGTCTCAGCTGTCCTTCCCCACACAAGTGGTTCAGGTACCGCCCCTGTGTGTCCATGGCAGGGCCACAACTAACCTGACCCCACTACACACATATGCCTGCACTTCATGCATCAGGGAGTCTGCAGACTCGTGCGTCCGCACACCTTCGTGATGTGAGCAGTTCACCTCACTGAAAAAACCACAGAAGTCCCATGTTCCAAGGACTCTTTTCACCAGAGGGTCTCCTCCCGTGTCGCTTGGCAGCATGGGCACTTACGGGTGACAAAGGAGAAGACATTTACTGGCATAGTTTCCTGCCCGTATCCAGGTGCAGCCTCACGATACAGCTGATAAAACAACCGCTTATTTATTTTGCTTTCCGCTGCCTTCTGTGACCCCCAAAACTACCAGTGTATATTTCTACTTTTTAGAAGTAAACACCTGTCATCCACCAGCTGTCTCCCGGAGATCTCATGACATGACCTACAGGCACAGAGCATGCCGCCCGCCAGAGTGTGGGTCACCGGTGTTAGCTGAGGCAGGTGGAAGGTGGCAGCTCGCTGTGATTTACCCTGTCTTTCTGCTTGTCCTCTGCTCCCAGCACATTAGTGCCAGCCCCAGGTCTGCCCTCTGAACACCCATGCTGCTTGCATAGCTAAGTGAAAATTTACAAGTTAATTATAGACCGGGAAGCTCGTGCAGAGGGATGGTGGGACCAGCAAATGGAAGCTGTGTTTGCCTTTTCCCCAGTGGCTGAGGCAATGCTGAGAGCTCAGGATTAGCACAAACCCAAAATAAACACACAAGGTGACCTCACGGGCTAAGCAAGTCAGTCCACATTGGTATCCAGCCAGCCAACTTCTAGCAGGCCGACCCAGGGTAAAAATGACACTCAGATGGGCAGAGAACAGAACAGCACCAGATTCAGTCCCAGTATGGCAGGATGGAGGTACCTGACAGAGCGCTTGTTTCCAGACCAATGTCCAAAGCTGAAATCCAGACCCTTGGCATAAGGATTTGCAGATGTGCCTGCAGGCGTGGTAGCCATTGCTGCTGTTAATATGAGTAACTCATGCTTGTGGTGTGTTTACATTTCTGGCCCAGCACACCATCTCTGTTTCTCTGTGAATTGATTCTGAAGAGAAACTGAGGCCCTAGGCAGCTCTGTGTGTGGCAATATGGTGTTGGTGCTCTTGGCTGTCCTGTGCGCCGACTGGAGCAGGTAGAGGATAGTGATTCACTGCAGGTGGGGTATACCGAGTGTTTCCTAACTGTGAACCTCAGCTGGGTTTTTATCATGGGCTCTTACTCCCATTGCTGCAGGAGGATTTCCACCACTTCCTTCTGTGATGGATGCACCAGGAGAGTTCACCCCTCCAAAGTCCCCGTGAGGGCTGTCTTGGGACTTTGTAGATGCAGATAGTTTTGCAGCATCGCCTGGGTTTGGCAAGCTTGTAGTGTTCTTCCTGAAGGCCCCACCCACAGCATCCTAGATGCCCCTCCATTCCCCAACTTTCTTCTACTCGGCCCCCCATTCTGTGCCTGCATGTGCCGGCATCGCCACTTCAGGAATGGCACATCTGCATCCTTTGCTCTTTGGAGCAGATTGATTTCAAATTGTCTAACCCAAAACTGTGCATTAAGCAGATGTTAGGGCCTGTGACCTCAGGGTAGATCTGGCTTCATGGTGTTTGGAAGCCTCCACTTTTGATCTGCGCTACCTGCCCTTACTTAGCTCACGTGCCACAAGGCCTCTCGGATGTATGCAGACCAGGATGTGCCTTGCTCAGGCTCCTCAGCACTGTGCATTGTGACATCTGTCTCCATGTCAATGCCAGGCTGATGTCATCTTGATACTGATGGACAAATGAGATGATTGATTAAAAACGATGACATGGACCATGAGATCCCGTTTTCCTTGCCCTGACTCGGGTAGACATGAATTATCCCAGAACCTCAGAATGACAGACATCGGTCATCTCAGTGTCTGTGTACATTTGCTTCACAGCAACCTCTGCACAGTAATTTGTACTCAAGAACAAAAGCACAACCACCCTTTGTGTGATGGTTTGTGTATACTTGGCCCAGGGAGTGGCACTATTAGAAGGTGTGGCCTTGTTGGAGTAGGTGTGTCACTGTGGGTGTGGGCTTTAAGATCCTCATCCTAGCTGCCTGGAAGTCAGTCTTTCACTAGCAGCCTTCAGATGAAGATGTAGAACTCTCAGCTCAGCCTGCACCATGCCTGCCTGGATGCTGCCGTGCTCCCAACTTAATGATACTGGACTGATTCTCTGAACCTGTAAGCCAGACCCAACTAAATGTTGTTTTTTATAAGAGTTGCCTTGGTCATGGTGTCTGTTCACAGCAGTAAAACCCTAACTAAAATACTTTTCAAAACCTCAGAGCCACCCATGTGCGCACACAAGGAAACAAAGCTATGTTATGTGTAGTAGGAGCGCATATTGGCACCTTCCAGAATGTGTGCGCAGCAAGAGTAGACACAGAACTGCCCTTAAGAGCATGAGAAGTCTCTAGGAATTCACTGTAGCACAGAGCAACTGCTCCAGAGAGCCCTACACGGTGTGGGGTGGAGGCTGCCCAGAACTTGCTACCACTGGCACCGAAGAAGCTGTGACCACCTTAGGACAGAGGGCATGCTGCCAGCAGTGATAGCCATCATGGAAGGCCCTGGCATAGCAATGACACACATGCTAGGCCCTGCCTCAGGAAGACTGTCTGTCCCTTGACAGTTCTATCCACTTTCTCACTTGCCTTCTGCTGCCTCTCTGAAGCTGGATCGGGCTTCTAAGAGAACATGAGGTGACACGTTGCCATAATGCCTTATAACAACCTGGTGTTCACAGCACACAGATGTGATGCGTGATCATCTCTGTCCCTGATTGTTCAGCAGTGGCCACTGGTGGCTCCAGCACTGGGCTCTGGGGCATATGAAGGGCAGGGAAATGAACTGAGCGTAATACGGGGAGAAGCACAACATGCCACTGAACAGAGCCCCACGGCACAGCATCTGGACCATCTGTGTCCTCCATTGCCCAAGATGCTCTTGACCCAGGGATCTCTCCGCCCCTGGCTGCGTTATGCGCTGGGTGTCCCAATCACTCCTATTTCTGTCTAGATAGCATCAAGGCATGAACCCCTGCTCTGCAGGACCAAGGCAGATGGAAGGATCGGGACCAAGAAAGCGTCCCTGGAGTCAGAACGTGTGGAAGTAAAGCTAAGCCATCTTAGGCAGTCAGAGCTCCCAAAGCATCAGTTTCCGTCTGTCCGTCTGTCATAGCTTAACAGACTCACAGCCAGCTTCTCCCCCATCAGTGCTTCCTATAGTGAGGAAGGGGTGCGAAGCAATGTATAATGTCTGTCAGGCTGCTTCTGCACTAACCTGACTGTGCAGTCAGTGTTGATGGTCAGTCAGACCAAAAAGGGCAGAATTGGGGGTGGGGAGAAGAGCCAAGCCAGGTCATGTGGGTATCGTGACCACTTGGGGTGATGCTCTTTGGTATAGACTGCCTTGACCAACCACATCACCAGGCATTACCAGAAGTCCTGGATAGGAGGATTCCCCGGGAGGAGCAATGGTGGCAGGCATAGGTGAGAACTCAGCCTTCTCTATACTGAGGTCGCTATGGACTGAGGGACCAATGCTGAGCTCCTGCTTTCCTAGCCAAAGCTGCTTCTCAGACTTAAGCTGTTCAGTCGTTTGTTGCTTTGTTTCTAATGGAAATCCCGTGTGTAAATCAGCCCCCCTTATGGAAGTAATAGCCCTGGCTCCTGTACAGGCTGCCTGTCCATCTCTCCCCTTCCCCCTCTCTACTCTTCTCTCCTCTCCCTACCTCCTCCCACTTCAGTTCCCAGCACCCCTCTCAGGAGAGGTGGCTTCTCCTCCTGCAGGTTAATGCACTCAGAAGCCTATCTGAAGTTTAGCTGGACGTTTCTGGGCAGGAGTAGGAGGCTGCCGGAGCCTGACAAAGCCTGGGTCCTTGTCTGAGGTCCCTGCTGTGGGATTTCCTCTCAGAGGTACCTACACTAGAGATGTGTGTCCCAGCTGAAATGGAATGGTATAGAACACTTCTATAGAACCTTCTATATCTCTGCTCTTAATGAGTGGGATGACGAAGTAATTCTGGTCCAGGGTTGGGATGAATTTTTGCTTCTCTACAGTGCCCGACAGGTATCTGAGTGCTGGACAGGCATGCCTATGATCACCCTGGATTAGTCACACTGTCCTTTCTGCATCACCCCACCCCCAGGGCAGGCGCTGGCTGTCAGTGTCCTGCTAGCCTCTTCCCTGTGGGCCCGATTAGGTGCGTCACCCCCTCAGATGCACTGTGTTTTAAGTATCTGGTGTTTTGAGAAGAGCCTGGGGTACAGCTCCTTCCTTCTCAGCCACACTCACCCACCCATGACCTTGAACAACTTACTGCTTATCTCCTAGCCTCGGTTTCCCTGCCTGGTGAGATGATAGGATTGGCTTTCCCCAGTCTTGGAGTTGTATAGAGCTTATTGTACCTGCAGACGTTGGATCTGTTCTATCAGTGACTCCCCAGCTGCAAAGCTAGACCCCCAGAACCTTCACCATAAGCACCAAGGTAGTAGGGCATGCTATCAAAGGCTAAGATAGGAAACCAGACGTTCAACTCCATCCTCAGCTATTTGGCAAATTCCAGGCCAGCCTAGACTACATAGCAAGAACCTGGTGTTCCCAAAGAGGCCCTTAGGCTCAGCTCTGCCGGTGCTTCCTGCCTCCTCCTTCATACCCCCTTCTTCTTGCTGCTAGTCTCTGCCCTCTGTCCCTTGTTTCTTCACTATCTACAATGCTACCTTGCCAGATCCCAAACTTGTATACGCTGTTCTTGAATGACCTCATCCATAGTGTCCCCAAAGAGGATTGGAAACACACCGTGGGTTTCAGAAGCAGGTTCCAGCCGCAGGTCTGAGAGGGACCCATCCTGAACTTCTGTGCCTTGCCAACAGCCCAAGGCACTGGGAAGGGCTATGTGAGCAATGGGTGTTCTGTGCCTCAGTTTCTACAGTTCCTGGATTGTTGAAGTGTATTCCAAGCTGGACTCCCACAGCCACTTTGTTCAGTGTGCACGGCTCACCTGTAATGTTTTCTTGGAGATAAAAATCCTATAACACCTCCCTCCACACACACACCCAAAATTAGAAAACCATTGCCCTAAACTGAAGAACATTCAGCAGACCCCAAACCTTTACTTTTGTAATTTAATATATAATTTCCATACTGTATACACGGTCTCTTAGGACCGTGTATTGCACCTTATCTGTATTGCACCTTATCGTGTATCTTAGAAGAGTGAGAGCTGCTGTGGTCTCTGGTCTCTGTGCTCTCGGTAGTCTGGTCTCAACATCTGTCTCGTTCTCCCTGCAGAAGCTGTACCGAAAGGAGATCAAGCCACCCTTCAAGCCAGCAGTGGGCAGGCCTGAGGACACCTTCCACTTTGACCCTGAGTTTACTGCAAGGACCCCTACAGGTGTGTGCCTGTTCTTCCCAGCATGGCTGATCCCACCTAACTCCAGTAGACTTCGTGAAGGATGCTCTCTTAGGGAATAACCTTCAGCTCCATTCAGTGTTCCTGATTCCTCTGCTTAGCAGTAAGGTATCAGGGGTGGAACCAATTCTTACAATTCCTGTGACATCCACTTCAGAAGCAATCGGGGTTCTGTGGACCCCTCAATTGTTGTGAGATTCAAGGCAGTGGCAGCCTTCCCAGGGACACACAAGCAAGAAACAGGAAGGAAACAGGTAGTTCACATTTCTAAGGTATGGAAGAAGGTGCCCATCTTTAGGTCTCTGGGGTTAAGAACTAAGTGTAATATTTCTGTGAAAGCTGGGGTCCTGTTTGACAGATCCCAGAACAGAAGTTTAGCTTCGTGGTGTGTGAGATCTCTGGAGTCTCTGTGTGTAGTCTCCCTTTACACATTAGCTTTCTGGTTTGCCGTTTTCTCACATGCTATAATTGTTTTTGATTGTCGTGACAGAGTAACACCAAAGGGTGGCTTAGCAAGAGGTATTTGTTGTGTCATGGTGCAGGAGGCTGGGTTTGAGGTCACTTTTTGGGCAGGGCTATTCCTGGTAGGGCCTCTCTGTCTTATAGTTGGCCACGTCACTGTGTCCTCTCATGGCCTTTCTTGTATGGATGGGGAAAGTTGGAGAGTGTTGGCGTTCCTTCCTCTTCCTGTGAGGGAAGAAAGCCGACACCCTGACCTCCTTTAACCTGACTTCTCCCACGAAGAACCTGTGTGCAAACACAGCTGATAGGGGAAAGGGAGCCACTCCATTGATGGTGTGCCTAATCCCCTCGCAGACCCAGGAGCAAGTTCAGGCAGCCATTGTGGGAGCTGCTGATGGCTGAGCAGGGATTCTTTGGGTTTCCTCGCTGCTTTCAAATAGGAAATGGCATATGGTTGTCAGAAACTAGTGCAGAACAAGATTACAACCTTGAGTCTCTTGGATACAGGCTCTGGAGCAGTGCCTTAATCCACACCCTGCTGGGCAGAGAGATGGGCATGTCCTCCCTGTGTCATGATGGACGGGGCTCTGGGGACTCCTCTTGGGCCTGGGGTAGGCCCCTGTTTCAGCATCATGGCATGAGGGACATTGCACTGATTCAGGGCAGGCAGCCCCAGGTGGCTCTCTCTGACCTCTGGGTCCCACTCACCTCCAGGTGTTTTAATCAGGGTTTCTGTTCCTGCACAAACATCATGACCAAGAAGCACTTGGGGAGGAAAGGATTTATTCAGCTTACACTTCCACATTGCTGTTCATCATCAAAGGAAGTCAGGACTGGAACTCAAGCAGGTCAGAAAGCAGGAGCTGATGCAGAGGCCATGGAGGGATGTTCCTTACTGGCTTGCTTCCCCTGGCTTGCTCAGTCTGCTCTCTTATAGAACCCAAGATTGCCAGCCCAGAGATGGTCCCACCCACAAGGGGCCTTTCCCCCTTGATCACTAATTGAGAAAATACCTCACAGCTGGATCTCATGGAGGCACTTCCCCAACTGAAGCTCCTTTCTCTGTGATAACTCCAACCTGTGTCAAGTTGACACAAAACCAGCCAGTACAGCAGGGAAGAGCAAAACTGCAGACAGCAGGAGCGTCTGTGAATATTGTCATGTTACACATTGCCGATGCCACAGTGTGGTCAGTCCATGACAGCATGAGCCGGGACACAGAGGAGGACTCCTGTTCAGCTGCTGAGGTCAGCAGGTCGGACCCCAGAAGGCACCCGAGCAGCTCACGAATTTTCCTGCCACAGAGCTGCAGATGAACAAATGCCAAAACAGTGTTCTCTGGATGAGAAGATAGCCTGTGAGCCAGAGAAGACTCTGCCAAGACCACTGAGATGCCAGCAGCCCCCCTGGGAAGGACAACATCAGTCATGTGAAGTCCATCGTGTGAAGGAAGCTACGTGTTAAAAATGCTTGGGGTCACAAGGTGCACTGGTGAGAGCGAGGGCACCGATGCCAGCAGCTCCACATGGTCCAGTGCTTGTGCTCCCTGTATTCGATAGGGAGTTTTAACCCCAGCCTGGTTGGCTGGCATGGCCTTACAAAAGCCTCTTAAGCCTTTTGTACATGGAAAATGATGCTTTATCTCAATATTAGCCCAAGGAAAACCCATCAGACAGGCTGCTTCAACCTCGTGTCTAGAGCTGGCTTATATACCTCAGTATTGTGATTTATTCGGATGCTAAGTTCAGATATCTTGCCAAGCAGTTGGCATTTAGGGAGGCCGTAATGGAAGTGCCAGAGGCGCAGAGAAGCTACTTAGATGTTGAGGAGAGGGAAAGCTTTTCCCAGCAGGTGCACTGAGTAACCTCCACGTCGGAAGAGCCGCAGTCAGAGGTGGGATTCTGAGACAGACTGGACACACAAAGGGTATTTGTCCTGGTAGGCTTTCTGAAGCTAGCTTGTGCTCCTGGATCGCATGTCAGCTGCTCAGCGGGGTGGGGCCTGCCGATCTAAGGTTTGAAAACGTATCCCATTGGGCAGAATGCTCCCAAAGGTGGTTTCTGCTTGTAAAAGTTTACTTTTTAAAATTTAACTTGTAATTTCGATCTTCTGCGTGTTCAGCCATCTTTTAACCGAGTATAAAGCTTTCACAATTCTGCTTATACTACCTGCCATTTGCTCTCCATCCAGCCTCAAAAATCAACTGTGAGTTCCTCCAGCTTCGTATAACGAGCTCTTCGCACTTCGGTGGACCGGCCGCTCTTGTACTTCTGCTGACTTCTTTGCTCTAAGCAGAAAGCATCTTTATTAGCTGGAAAGCATTGCTGACTTGATCCACATTTTCTCACTTCTAAAAATGTTCAAGTTCATGTGGCCTATTCCCTACACACATGCACAAGCATGTGTGTGTGTGCGTGTGTGTGTATGTGTGTGCTATAAACAGACCATGGTCTGTACCCTCACCACTGCCAGGCTCAGGGAATTCCTAGAATCACCCAAGTTCTTAACCTTAGGCCTCAATCCCTGAGATCGACATACCCATTGTTAAACTGTTTTTCTCTGGTCCAGTCTTTTTTTTTTTTTTTTTTTTTTTTTTTTTTTTTTTTTTTTTGGACAGGATTTCTCTGTGTAGTCCTGGCTGTCCTGGAACTCACTCTGTAGACCAGGCTGGCCTCGAACTCAGAGATCCGCCTGCCTCTGCCTCCCAAGTGCTGGGATTAAAGGCGTGTGCCACCACACCTGGCCTCTGGTCCAGTCTCTTAAGCATTAAGAGAAGGCAAGAAAAGAGACCTCAAAGCTAGACTCTTGATGCTGTAAAAAGAAAGACAAATCTGCAGGGCTTGAACGAGCACGAGGCCATCCGTCTGTAGAGCCCATGTTGAGGGAAGCAGCCTGTCTACATTAAAGTGCCGACTGCCACTGGGCGTCTCGCTGTGCATAACTTCACGTTCTAAAAACAGCGCTGCCGTGGTCTCCGTGTAACTGAGCATCCCCAGTCTGGCACATTTGGGGCTTATTTCTAAGCAGTCAGACCTGGTCACATTCAGGGTCACATTAGAATCTGTCTACGTGGGAGACAGACCCTCTTTGCTAGGCAGCGAGTCTTGTGTCTTCCTTTTCTATCTAGGAGTCTTGAGATGTGGTGTTGTTTGTTTTTTTTTTTCTTTTGTTTTGTTTTTGCTGTCACAAGTGATGATAAAGACAACATTTCTCTACACTCATTGCACTTTTGAAAGTAATTCCAAGGACTCCATTTCTAGATGTAGGCTGGCTCTTCAGAGGGCATGTGCCATTGAAGATGTAGGGGCCATTGGCGATCCTGCCTCTTCTGAGAGGTTGTGACAGTTCAAGTTCCTTTTTCTCCTTTGGCCAAATCCAGATGTGGTTGCTAACTCTCCCTTCTCTAGATCCCTTCACCATACAGTGCCATTGCGTTTTAAAAAGCACATGCCCTCTTGTCTGAGAGCCTGGGTGTCTCCAGACATGGTACCGCACTATGAGGTGGCTTCCTTTGCCCATTCTTGTCTGTCTTGTCTGATGCAAGTATTTCTCCCTGCTAGGCAGTCACGTACCTTCCTGTTTACCTGGTGGTGAACCTGGAGGAGAACCATGTTCTAACAGTCATACTTTGAGCAGGCTTGGTGAACTTAAAAGAAATATCATAGTGGAGAAAAAAAAAATCACTCCTCATTCAACTTCTGGGGCAGCAGTGACTTCGCCCATGCATCCCTGAGGATCAGAGTGGTGTAGCCTCGGCATAGAGCTGTGCAGCTGTGGAAGAGGCTGCGCTGGCTGTGGGCTGGGCTTTGAGCAGAGGTAGGGGCTATAGGTAAATGTGGCACTGGGGAAACTCTTGAGTTTCTCTGATTGCCTTGAGGTACACAGCACCTGCCTAACCCAGAAAGGTGGTGCCTGCTGGTAACCCCACCGAGAACTTCTGGTGGCTTTTCATCTTGCTCTGTAGTTGGGGGTTAGTAGGTTGTGTTGAGGAATATTTAGTAACTTCTGAAGTCAGTAACCTTACCACATGTGATCCACGATGACCTGAGAACTTCTGTGTTGTGTGTGTTTGCCGGGTCAGACTCTCGGCAGCATGTGGCTTCACACGCATATGCCCTGGCTCACTTGGATCTCATGAAGTGTCAACCATGCCTTGCTCATCCGCAGACTCTCCTGGTGTCCCCCCAAGTGCAAACGCCCACCACCTCTTCAGAGGATTCAGCTTTGTGGCCTCCAGCCTGGTCCAGGAGCCCTCACAGCAAGACGTGCCCAAAGCCCCAATTCACCCAATTGTGCAGGTAAGCCTAGAAGCTTAGTTACAGCTTTGATGCTTGGCCTTGGAGACCCTGTGGGCTTTTATCAGCTCAGTGTTGGGAGCCAGCAGTGAGTTAATGGTAGACATCCCCCTGTCCCTAGTTGTTGCTGTTACTATGGTGATCTTCCTGGTGGTCTGAACACATTTATTTCTAAGAAGGAATAAAAAGGTCTTGAGAGGATTGGTATGGACGTCTGTGCCAGTGACCCCTCAGGACGGACATCTGTGCCAGTGACCCCTCTGGACAGATTTGGGCATCTTCTCTGTGAGCTGTGAGTGCCTCATGTCATTCATTAGGAGCTCAGTGAGGACAGTGTTTAGACTTCTGTCATTCCATGGCCATAACTAGAATTCAGAGAACTCAGAAGAATTAGGAGTAGGTTCCCTTGAGCACTTGCTGTCTCCTTCACTGTAAGTAGATGGCATTTGATTTCCCTGCCTTCATCTCCCTTGTAGTTATGGCTCACGGGGCTTCTGTCCTCAGTGATGGGTGAGTGGGGACTGTACACAGAGGCCAGGACTGGCTTTCAACTTAGGCATTCGAGGTTGGTGCTTCATGTGCATACTCTGGAGACAGAGCTCTAGTGCATGCTCTGGAGACAGAGCTCTAGTGCATGCTCTGGAGACAGAGCTCTAGTGCATATTCTGGAGACAGAGCTCTAGTGCATGCTCTGGAGACAGTGCCCTAGTGCACACTCTGGACACAGCTCTAGTGCATACTCTGGAGACAGAGCTCTAGTGCATATTCTGGAGACAGAGCTCTAGTGCATGCTCTGGAGACAGTGCCCTAGTGCACACTCTGGACACAGCTCTAGTGCATACTCTGGAGACAGAGCTCTAGTGCACACTCTGGAGACAGAGCTCTAGTGCATACTCTGGAGACAGAGCTCTAGTGCATACTCTGGAGAGAGTGCTCTAGTGCATGCTCTGGAGACAGAGCTCTAGTGCATACTCTGGAGACAGAGCTCTAGTGCATACTCTGGAGACAGAGCTCTAGTGCATGCTCTGGAGACAGAGCTCTAGTGCATACTCTGGAGAGAGTGCCCTAGTGCATGCTCTGGAGACAGAGCTCTAGTGCATACTCTGGAGACAGAGCTCTAGTGCANAACAACATCCACTTCACTGATGGCTACGAGATCAAGGAGGACATCGGGGTGGGCTCCTACTCAGTGTGCAAGCGGTGTGTGCACAAAGCCACGGATGCTGAGTACGCCGTGAAGGTAAGCAAAGGAGCACTGATGTCCTGTGACCCAGCAGGACTGCGGATGCTGAGCAGGCTCCGTCCATCCGCAGCTTCTAAGGTCTACGTGATAGACGTCAGTTTGTTGTGATATGGCATCACCCATTTAACAATTATTCTTCAAGCCGGGTGTGGTGGCACACAGTCGCAACCGAAAGCTCTGAGTGTCCCAGATGAGTCTGGCCTATGTAGCAAGACCAAAAAAATTCTTTTCAAATCATAAATATTTCAGCTATGTTGAACATGGAACCATTCATCTTTAGCAACTAAGTATGACATATGCCAAGAATAACAGTCCCAGAGCCCAGTATCCAAGAAGATAGGACCGGGCAAGCAGGCTTAGCACTTATCAAAGGAAGGGAAATGCAGGGCATGGGGGAGGAAGGAAAGAAAAAAAAAGATATAGCCGTGGAACATGGATCCAAGAAGTACATAGACATATAGAATGAAGGAAAGGGCTCAGGCTTTACTCCAACCACCCAAACCGTAATACAGTATATACTCAATCTATAATCCAATATGCCAAGCTCTACATAGTAATTTTCAGCTCTGTACCTGATGCTAGATTAAATACTGGACCTAAGACTCCAACGTGCTGATTTCTAGGGTGTTCTATAAAGTTCTTTCTTCTGAAGTCAGAGTGTGACTTGCACAAGTGCACACACCATACGTTCTCTACACAACTGTGAGGCTAGCCTTCACCACCTGTCCTAACACTGGAGATACAGGGCTTGGGTCCGGGGTGTGGCTCAGTGGGTAGAACCCTTGCTGCAGGACATGTGGGCCTGACTTCTAATCTCTGCAACCTACACGAAGCCAGGTGTGTAGCACACTTCTGTATGACAGTGCTCCTAGAGGAGATGGGAGGCAGAGACAGGAGAATCCCCAGGATGGATTGGGCCAGCTAGCCTGGCCTATGCTGAAGAGAACAATGGGAAGAGACTGTTTCAGACAAGGTCAAAGGAAAGGCCTGAGGTTGTTCTCTGACCTCCATACCTGTGCTGTGGCATGTATGCACCCACATGTACACACACACACACACACACACACACAGACTTAAGAGAAAGACAAAGCCCAGGCCTGTGCCACCATGACATGGACCATGCTGGCTCCACTTGGCATGTGTCAAGTGCCCAGCTCTTCAGAGTAAGTAGGGGGAGGTGGAGCTGGCCAGCAAGGCAAACACCACAGGAGCCGTTTCCACTCATTGTGATTTTCCAGGCTCTGAAAAGGGCACTCAGCACATGGACCGCACGAGGTATCGTGCATCCGCTGCTGTTTCTTGACAGCAAACATTTCTCAAAAGCATATTCTCTAGAGAATGTGCATCTTCACGAGCCATCTGCCCCAGGTTTCTCAGGTTGTGAAAGCATTCATCAGCCTGGGGGGGGGGGGGGCAAAAGCAAAACCCACCAGCCAAACACCTCAGGAATCTGTGGTCTTTTGACAAACTGACCTTTGATTTCTCAGATAGGAGTGTTTAAATGTAGAAGGGTTGGTGGCTCACGCCTTTAATCCCAGCACTCCGGAGGCAGAGGCAGGTGGATTTCCGAGTTCGAGGCCAGCCTGGTCTACAGAGTGAGTTCCAGGACAGCCAGGGCTACACAGAGAAACCCTGTCTCGGAAGCAAAAAAAAAAAAAAAAAGCTCTACTGATGAGCTCTCACCATTCTGCCTGCCCATGAAGGGGAGGACAGAGGAAGGAAGTGGGACAAGGAAACTTCCTGGAGTCCTTGATGTGATGGTAGTGAAAAAGGGAGCTTGGAGATATAGCAGGGTCACCAGCCAGTGTCATGGAGTGCCGCCTCTGTGACATAGACACCAGTCTACATTGTGCATGGCTGGGGGCTTACTTAAGACTTGTACTCTGCCTCCCCCTGGGACTTTCCAGTGCTTTGTAAGTTTGCATGAGCTTCTTAGTATTTCTCTGTGTGAATTGTTTCTCACCGAAATTCTTTAGATAGTTTATCTGGGGGCCAGCAGCACTCCTAGAAGCAAGCAGGGCTGGCCGCCAAAGAGTGCTAAGAAACACATCTATTGTGTGGCCAACTCAGCTGACCCAGTGCCCTTCTAGAAATAGCCTGCTACTGTTGAGTGAAATTCTGTGCCCCGAGACTAGGCCCCATGGACAAGAGCAGTTGCATGGTCTCTCTGGTATTCCTGCATCCAGCTCTCACGCAGAGCCATCTGTCTCCAGCTTTGTTGGGAGTTAGGACTCTGTCCTCAGAGATCCTTTTGTGGTTTGACCCTGTGGGCCCTCAGTGATAGCTCTTTCCAACCTGTACACCCCAGGAAGAAAAGCTGTGCATTGTGTCTCTAGTTAACAGTGAAGAAATAGCCAGGATTTCCTGATTCTCCTTTGAAGCTTTGAAGCAAGTCGTGGGCATGTGGGGACCCCCTTGTCCTTTCTAAGACTATAGTGGGCCATAATTTACTGAAAAATGCTTATGTTAACCCTCACTGGAAGGAACATGGAAAGCCATGGTTTCTCAGCAAGACATAGGCATCCACATTTCACCTAGGAGCATGCACAGGGCATATGTGGGCAGGAAGCAGTAAGTCCGCTTCTGTGAGGGTTGAATATTGAGTTTCTTTTAAAGATGAAAGAGCCAACAGTCCATCATTTCCTGTGTCCATAACCACAGTGGATGTCCTCTCTGGCAAGCAGAGCCTAGGCAGGCCTCTCTGTAGGTCTGTGGACTCAAGCGAGCCGGACTTTCTTGGGAAAGTAGACTGAGCTGTAGAAGACAGAGAGGCCTGTGCTCACTGCCTGTGGACGCCTTGATTTCTCCTTCGGGAAGCCAGCTGCTTTCAGTCTTTGCTTCTCTGACACATCTTTTCTCACTGGTCACAGGACCAGAAGCCTCAACACACATGGCATACATCACATGGCCTGTCCCCTCGCAGTCTCACACGCACACGTGCAGTCAGGCACTGACACCTCTTTACTGACAACCCCCTCCTGTGGCTGAGAAGCTTTGGGGGAAACATGTGAACCTGGTCAGCGGTGGACATGTTTTCCTTAGGAGGCAGCAGCTGTGCCCCTCAGCCACACATGTGCTGTTATTAAATGCGTGTCGTTTGTATCAGATTTAAAAAAAAAAACAAACCCTTGCTGCCAAGCCTGATGACCTGAGTTCCATCCCAGGACCCACATGGTGGAAAGAGGGGACCAACTTTAGCAAGCTGTCATGTGATCATCATGTGTGCTCTGTGCTGTGCCTACACATACACAACCGAAGAAATCGATGAAAATTTAAAAATTAAAGGTCCTTAAAGTCATTCCAAAGTGTATCACCCTGTCCTCTTAAAGCATTTAAAATAGTTTATTTAGACATTTTTGCTCCCATTCCATCCTTCTCCCTCTGGAACCTTCTCTTCTTTCCAAGAAGTTTCCCGCCCACTTCCCTGTCTGTTCTGCATGTGGCCACTGAGTTCAGTTCCATGGCTGAGTAGACATGTGGCTATTTACTTGAGCCAGAACAACATATCTTTGGCCCCCACAGATCTCCTCCTCAACAACTCTGACTGCTCCCAGTCCCTGAAAGAGCCCTGGGATCTCACGGGCCTGTGCCCGTCATTGAGATCTCGGGCTTGTGTGCAGAGTGACAGACAACTATCTCACCAGCCAGTGTTCCCAAGGTGTTTGTGGCTTCCCTGTCAGCAATTGGACAACTGTGTTTGCTTGTATGTCATCCTATTTTTAACTACCACAGAGGATGTGGCTGCCACACCCAGGACAGGAGAGGCCTCCCTCCCAGCAGCAGCCAGAGTTTGGGTTCACGTCACATCATCCGTGTACTACAGCGTTTGCATGGCTGCACTCAGTGTCATCCTGTGTATATCATTTGTCAGCCAGAAAGGAAATGGAGTTAAACAGATGCTTGGTCTGGAGATCATATTTTTAGAAGGACAGATTGGCATGGAAATTTTAATTTTTTTCCTATTGAGAAAGCACCGGAGTGCTGTCTCTTTGTCATTTGCTCTAATTAATTTACAGGAGAAAATGTCTGTTAGAGTTTTCTCAAGTAATTACATGCTCCACTTACCTTGTTCCCAACGTAGTGTGATCCTTCCATTTGTGGGAAGGGCAGGGGTACATCCTGCTTGCCCTGCAGCTTACACTTGAGCCTTCAGACCCAGCTGGCAAAGTGTCTCAGTGCCTGGAAAGACAGCACTTCAGTGATGGCACCTGAGAGACACAAGGAAGGACAGACAGATGCAGAGAAGGAACATGGAGACGTGGGGGAAACACACACACAAATGGCAGTCAAGACTTGTGTGTGCCAGCAGCAGCCACCAGCAAACATGCTTCACCTGCTAAGAAAAGCCATCTTCCCGCGCCAGCCATTGTGGAAGCCACACTTGCTCCAGGCGTATGCACACCTTGGCTTAGCATCTCTGAGGAGATGCACACCTTGGCTTAGCATCTCTGAGGAGGGTGAGAAGTAGCTATGGCACACAGGGAGCTTATCCACATGCAGCAGGGTTGGTGGCCTGCCGGGCAGGATGCTGCCTGGCAAGTGGCCTTCTGTGCATCTGCTGCCTGGTGAAAAGAAGAGACGTGAAGCAGAAAGATGCCCCCTTCCTCCGGCCTTTGAGTTATGTCTCTGTTATGCCTGGAGAGGAGAGCCAAAGCAGGAGCTTGGTTAGAAGTAAATCCAGCTACATCACTCCCAAGAAACTACCCCTCCAGAAACTCACTGAAGAATCTTGTACACCCTTCAGCCACGCGGCAGCCACCTGAGAGAATACCTCACTCACTGATCATATTTGATGGAGATGTCTTACAAGTTCCGCCAAACAATTAAATGATATTCACTGTAATATTAATATTATAGCACACAAGTCCGTGTTCATGCTGTGCTGTAACAGATTAACCAGAGTGTGTTCTGGTGTGCCGCCTAGTTGCACATAGGTTCTTATTACGGTCTTAAGGTCCTAGTCGATGTCAGTGAGAGCTTAAGGTCTTTAATAGTGGATTTAATAGTATGTATAACCTTTAATAGTATGTATAACCTCTCATCAGAAGTTTTCTCCTGACTTACATCAGAAGCACACACAGGAATAAAACACACCACAGTGAAGAAACCGATCAAGCACTTATGGTCCCGGGTGTTTTTATGATAGTTACAGTGTTCTCCCATTTAATATTTTTAATAGATAACGGTTTCATGGTTCCAGATTGAAAAGCTATGCTGGGGGAAACCTCAAGGTCTCCCAGCCATGGCTCCAACTCCTTGCTACCCATTTCCCCCTCCGCAGGAAGCCGAGGTTATTAAGATTTCCCTCTTCCCTCTCAGGGTTATTTATGCATTCCCAAGGAAATGCATGTGTCTTGACTACATTCCTTCTCTGCTTCTAACACAAATGGCAGCGTAGGATGCATCTGCGATGCTTTTCCGACTTGAAGAGTGTCCCTGGCAGTAGACAAAAGCCTTCCTCCTGCTATTCATCATCCTTTGTGAGGAGACCGGATTGATGTTAGGAGTGGACAGCTTTATCATAAAATGCCTTTGAGAGAAGAAAGTATCCATCTGCCACTAAATTGTTTATGCCCATAAATGTATTGCAAAGGGAGTGTGTTGGGGAGGAGTCACCCTCAGTAGTGAGAGTGGGGAGGCTTTTACACTAGACGGTGTTAGTGCCCAGGGGCACGGAGTGCTGCGGGGGTGGTAGTGCCCAGGGGCACGGAGTGCTGCGGGGGTGGTACTGCCCAGGGGCACGGAGTGCTGCGGGGGTGGAGGGTTATTCCTGAATTCATGAGCTGTTCTCACCTTAAGTGCTCTCCGTCCCACACACATGGATCCTCTCTCCCCACAAACGTAGGCGGCAGGTCACCCTCGGAGGTATCAGAGCCATCAAGTAGCTCTATTGGGACTCCTGTTTGAAAGGCATGTGACATTCATGGCTTCCGCTCACTGTACCATATAAGGGGAAGGCACCTGTCTTCCTGGAATTAGACAGCTTTAAATGCTATTCCAAGGAACTGTGCAAAGCACTGGGCAGAAGGAGAAGCCCAACACAAAAGGGGTGTCTGGTTGGCCTGGGTTATGGAAATGCACCCTGCTCAGCCTCCAGCATCTGTCTGGGAGAACTTGCTACTTTACCTGGCCTGTAGCTTCTTGGACAAAGCAGAGGTGCCCAGTGATTGGAGGGTCACTTTGAAGGAGTGGGGACTCGACTGCCCAGAGTTCAGCGTCAGAAATAGGCTGTGCTACTTGCTAGAGCCTGGGTGAACTCCCTGCGCCTGCCCTGCTGCACCAGGCCTTTTGCTATCTTGAGGTTCAGTCTGAGGGTTGGCCTCGTACTTGCGCTATTGGGGATTGTCTTGTACACGCTAGACATTGTACACATTAGATATTGAACATGCTAGATGTGCCCTCTGCCACCAAGCTACATCCCGTTTGCTACATTCCTCCTTTTCAACTTTTTACTTGGAGGCGGGGTCCCATTAAGTTCCCCAGACAGGCCTACATCTTGCAGTCTTCCTGTTATACACGCTCCCTGGTAGCTGGAATTACAGATCTGATTTCCTCTTCTTGATTGAACTCTTTCTGCTAGCTGGCTTTGAAAAGACTAGATCTACATTTCTGAGTAGCTTTAAGTGATCTTGGTTGAGTACTATGGGGTTAGGGGCAGCTGTGCTGTGGCTCTCTGGAGCCTCAAGTTTGTTATCCGCACTGACCGACCCATCCAGGCCAGCAGCAAACCTCTCACTGCTACCTGCTGTGTGTCCTTCAGATCATCGATAAGAGCAAACGGGACCCCTCGGAGGAGATTGAGATCCTCCTGCGCTACGGCCAGCACCCCAACATCATCACCCTAAAAGATGTAAGTACTGCGGCGTGGCTGCCTCTCCTCGGCCTTTTGCTTCAACTGACATAAAATCCTACCGTTTGCACGGTACAAGGTCTTTGATGTGCCCGGGATTGTATGTATTAGACACTTGCCACCCAGTCTCTGATGCTTTGGTGGCTGGCCATCCTAACCTGGGTGCATGCACGCATAACTGGATATGTGCATACCTCTGCATGCCGGTCTCCCCAAGCTTGCCGTGTACAAGCCTGAAGTGACCCATCTGTGTGCCTCAGAATAGGGGTGTTGTCCCTTGTCATTGAGTCACTCCTGGCTGACAGATGCAGAGTGTGGCGTGAGGGTAGCAGGTTCCCACCAAGCCTTGGATGTGGAGATTTTTATGGCCTCCTTTGGGCCTTCCAGGACGAGGAGATTGGAGCAGGAGTCAGCCACATCAAGCCAGTAGGCAAGGCCACTCTACTCCGTGAAGCCTCGGGTGTAGCTATGGGTTTGGGGAGAGAGGAAAACTCTTCCTGTCCTTGCTCTTGGTGTAGCCCCTGGTACTACTTCAGCGTCACCTGGGCAGCAGCTCCCAGAACAGAGATCAATGCCAGGGATTATAGGCAATGAGTGCCTCGTATTCAAAAGCTTTGATGGAGCCAGCTCCATCTCCTAGGGATCTCAGATACCTCATCACTGCACAAATGTGGTCCTCTGACTCTGCATTCTTGGTTTATGTGTAAGATTCAGAACCAAAAACAGCTCACCCATGCACTCAGAGCTCCCTTCTGCGCTGTCAGAAGCGAGCAGCCCAGGTCTGAGACGGCATCATCTTCCCACCTTCAAAATAGAACAGTGGATTCATAAGCCCAAAACAAACACAGAAGAATTAAATTCACACCTTTTTACACGGGTCAAAGTCAGGTAAATTATTTTAGTAGCTTGTTGTGGAAATTCGTTGATTAAATTATTATCACTGAGATAAAAATAAGCATTTAGGCCTGCCACCTCATTTATACTGTTCTCAGAGCTTGGGCACCCTCACATGGGCTCACATGTGTGTGGTGACTGGGATACATGCATGATCTCCATATGTACAGGGGGTGATACACGTGTGATCTCCATGTATACAGGGGGGAATACACATGCGATCTCTGTATGTACAGGGGACAAAAGTAGCCAGAGTTTAAATTTTGTTTTTCATTTTTAAACTGAATTTAAAGCCAGTGTAGGCAAAATCTGTGTCTTTCTTAGAGCCATGTCCTGTCCCCTGCAGACCTGCAGGGCCAGAACATACACTCTGACTTGACCTCCAAAACTGTATGCCCGATAACAGTTGAGAAGCCGTGTCCTTGGGGAGTGCTGTCGCTGCTGCCACATTTCTCTGAATGCCTACCACTCATAGACTGGCACTGCCACTATACGGCATATCCCTGCTAAGCAACCTTTCTTCACCCCTGTGCATCCTATGGCCCAGCTTGCTCCTTCCCCAAGATGTCAAAGCTGAAATCTTCCCAAGAAGGGTCACTCCTGTGTGGTGGAATGGCTACTCGCCCACCCGCTTGCAATCGTCAAACAGCTCCATCTTCCTCATAGGGCACCAGCCCCCAGCTTCTCTCTGACACCCCATTTGGAGCTCCTGCACATAGCTGAGGCCCTGAGGAGGGCAGCCATGGTGCCATACAGACAGCTGAGCACTTCCCCTTGGCTTCCAGGTCTACGATGACGGCAAGTACGTCTACCTGGTGATGGAACTCATGCGGGGCGGGGAGCTGCTGGACCGTATCCTCCGTCAGCGGTGCTTCTCAGAGCGCGAGGCCAGTGATGTGCTCTATACCATCGCCAGGACCATGGACTACCTGCACTCCCAAGGGGTAAGGCCCAGGCCAAGACGGTGGACCAGTCTGTGGACACAGCTGGCCCAAGTCTGATTTATGAGGAATTCTGAGAAGGAAGGAAGGACCACAGGGAAGGGTGGAGGTGAAGACTGGGGGAAAGGTGGAAGGAAAGATGGAGGTACAGGGTGGAGTGAAGGATGAGGGAAGGATAAAGGAGATGCTAGCCACACAGGATGGAAGGAAGGATGAAGGAGAAGCAGGTGGGCAGCAGGTGACTCAGTAGGAAGGTAGATACAAGACCATGGAGTCATCGAGCTGTAGATGCAGGAGTGGGACACCTTTATAAACTGACACCTTGCCTGTAGGCAAACAGAAGGGCAAGGCTTTCCTGTACCCTCTTCAACTCCATCAGCTCTAAAGAGTCAACGTACCCAAGTGATATATGTTTGCTGTGATGTGGCCTCCAATCCTTTATGGGTCTAAAGTCATTTGAACATTTGATATATACAGGAACCAAGTTAAATTGTGTGAACCATTTGTAACTAAGAAAATTTGATGCTCTGGCCTTGATAAAGAGAGACTTAGGATTTTTATTACTTTTGATACACAAAGCTAAACAGAAAGGGTAACAGTTGGCCAGGGCCCAGGCTGCACCAAGCTCTCCGTGAACTCACTTCTGAAGCCTGGGCCATGTGTTTTGTATGTCTTAGAAGACCAAGCATAGGTTGGTTAAGGACCCACCAGGGCTGCACTGCAGAACTCAGGCCACATTCTAAGTCTCAAGGATGGAACCCAGCAAAATATACTTTCTGCATCTTTTCTCCCTCCCTCCCTCCCTTCCTCCCTCCCTCCNCCCCTCCCCTCCATCCTTTCCACATCCTTTACTCCATCCTTCTCCTTCATCCTTTCTTCCATCCTGTGTGGCTATCATCTCCTTCATGCTTCCCCATCCTTCGCTCCACCCTGTTCCTCCATCTTCCCTTCTACCCTTCTCCCCATTCTTCACCTCCACCCTCCCCTGTGGTCCTTCCTTCTCAGCATTCCTCCTAAAGAGGACTTGGGCCAGCTGTGTCCACAGGCTTGCCAGATCTTGCCAGATCACACAGTGGGTCCTCTTTTTGTAGCTTCCTTGAGATCCAGAAGTTCTACAAGTTTCCCAATAGCCAAATTCTAGCGATATCTTGAGTGTGAGTTCCCTAGACAGTCCTCTGCTTAATGAGGGAAGTAAGGGATGGAGATAAGCCCTTCACTCTCCCGTAGCCTGCCATCGGTGTCTGGAAGCCGGGTCTGGCTGCCCAAGCATGTCATCTTCAATCTTTCTAGCAGAGCATGTCATTGCTCCACAAGAGGACAGCTGGGATGTTCAGATTCCAAGCCTCATGATGGCACACCACATGTCTGCACAGGGGCCTTCTGTCCCTTCAGAAGGCCTCACTTTGCATCCTAAATAGCTTCTTTGTTTTGAGGGATCGCTGGCCCTTTTGTTGTGACAGCTGTCACCGTAACAGAGGGACATACTTGAAGTCTGTGCCTTGGATGGTGCAGGTGTGGTCTGTCAGCCCTGAGCCCCTCCCTCTGCTACCAGGAGTCAGTACGCCTGTGACAGCGATCCACCGGTGATCCTGGCACCTGTGACAAGTGGCTCGTGCCTGGGATGCCCCCAAACTTCCTGATGGAACATAAAGCACAAGAACCTTTTCATCTCTGTAGCCAGAGCTGCCCGCCACAGGCCCTTCTGTGGCATAGTGCCAGCAGCTGCTCCTATGTAAGCATGTGTGTATTCAGTCATGTGGTCCTTCTGCGTGAAGGCAAGCCCACAGCCTTCACAGGGTACTTGGCTCTGAGTGGCCGGCAAGACAGGGTGGCCCCTCAGAAGAACATGGACTTTTCCTCCTGCCTGAGTAATGAGTTCTCAGGTGTCCCTTGCCTCCCGCACACCCTTCTTTTCTCTGCCCCTCCGCTTTGACTAATGGTGCTTTCTGCCTTCCAGGTTGTCCATCGGGACCTGAAACCAAGTAACATTCTGTACATGGATGAGTCTGGAAACCCCGAATCTATCCGCATCTGTGACTTTGGGTTTGCCAAACAGCTCCGAGCGGAGAATGGGCTGCTCATGACCCCCTGTTATACTGCGAACTTTGTAGCTCCTGAGGTATATAGTCCCCCAAATCCAGGGAAGGCAGATTTGTCAGGCCAAGGAAAGCAGCCTCTCTTGTTACCAGAGTAATTAGAGAGCTCTGGGCACTGAGGCAGCGCAGCGGGCTCAGCAGTGTCCTCAAGAGATGAAGGCAAGCCAGGCGTGGTGGCGCACGCCTTTAATCCCAGCACTCGGGAGGCAGAGGCAGGCGGATTTCTGAGTTCGAGGCCAGCCTGGTCTACAAAGTGAGTTCCAGGACAGCCAGGGCTATACAGAGAAACCCTGTCTCGAAAAACCAAAAAAAAAAAAAAAAAAAGAGAGATGAAGGCAAGCCTTCTGTGGAGGAGAGAGAGAGAGACGGACAGAGACACAGAGACAGAGAGACAGAGAAAATGAATGAGAATGTGGAAACACGGTGGCCAATCCTACCCAATCACCTCGAGCATTTTATTTTCCATTGGAAAAACTTAAATGGTGCTGGGGCACGGCGGCTCTTGTATAGAGCAAGTGATTTTCAACTTTTCTGATGCTGCAACCCTTTAAAGCAAGTCCTCATTCGATGACAGCCCCCAACCATAACATGATTTCATTGCCACTACATAACGCTTTTTGCTAGTTATGAATCGCAACGTAAATATCTTTGTTTTCTGATGGTCTTAGGTAACCCTTGTGAAAGAGTCATTCAGCCCCCAAAGGGTCACCACCTACAGGTGGAGAAACACTGCTCAAGAGTTTCCTTGACAACAAGTCAGCATCCATCCAACATGAAAGCATTGGGGTCCCACAATCCTGTGTGACTGAATGCTCGAGTGTGTGCAGGGGACCCACTCTGCTCCTCACTGAGAACTCACTGTGCTGTGATGACGAGGCTAGTTTCTGACCACAGTGGTAGCAGCAGCAGGGGCTGGTGTGGCTGATGGAGTCAGGAGGGGCCCGGGTGTGAAAAGGGCTTGGGGCCTTCTCGGTAGAACGGCCAGATCTGCTCTGAGTCCTGAGGAGGACGCTCCTGCATGCGTTTCTGAGAGACACTCAGCAGATCCAGGTCCTAGAGTGACTGAGAAGCAGTCTGGAGTTATGCAGGGGCTGCGTGTGAGCAGCCTCGGTCCCTTTGGACACGGCTGGTTTGAAGTTCTAATTGTGCATCTTTTGGGTGTCGTTACTACTGACAGAGTACGTGCAAGTACCCTCATCTCATAGATTTAGGAAAGAAAAGCTCATGCAGTATTCGCATGACTCTAGGAGGCCACTCAGCCAGGGACTTGGAAGTGTGTACTTCACTCAGCCTGTGATACCCTTCACACATCACAGCACATAATGGCAGAAGAGCAGTGAAGAAAGCAGGCCCCCTTGCTCTCGCCTGGGAAGAAACTGAACACAGAGTTCAAGCCAATACAGCAGTCCACAGCGATTCATGACTATAGCCTGGGCTCGTCCCCGTCACCCAATATGAACACATCCAACAATCACCCCGATGTACACGTGTGTGACGTGATGATGCAGAATCCTTCCTAAGTAATTCTTCATGTTTAACTAAGACATGTTGGTACAGTGACACACATCTGTTGTCCGCTGGAAATCTCTGGAGACATGTTGGTACAGTGACACACATCTGTTGTCCGCTGGAAATCTCTGGAGGCTGAGGTAGGAAGGTCAGGGGGCTCAAGAGGGCATGATACGATCTCATCTCAAAACATAATCCAGCAATTCCACTTCTAGGTACACGCCCTCAAGAATTAAATATGTCTGTCCATCCTTGTGTATGCCAAGATCATTTACAACAGCAGCCCAAGTATCTGCCACTGGCTGATAAACAAGATATGTGTGTGCACATACCATAGTGTTACTCAGCCCTCAAAGGCCAGGAACTCTGACTCCTGCCACAGCGTGAACGCACCCTGAGGAGAGGGCTCAGAACACAACTCAGTAAAACAAGGCGGTCACAATAGGCAGACAGACAGACAGGCGGAGGAGGCACTCGGGGTGTAGTTGGTACAGTGCAAGTCTAGCATTCATGAAGCCCTGGGCTCAATCCCCAGTGCCATGTTAGCCAGGCACAGTGGTTAATCCCAGCTCTGAAGAGGTGGAGACAGAAGGATGGTAAATTTAAGGTCATTCCTGTCTATACTGTGAGCTCTAGGCTGACACTGTATGTTCACACTTACATGGGGTTTCTCGCAAGGCCAGATTCATAGAGTGCATTGAGTGGGGTTGTCAGGGACTGAGTTGACCAGTAGAGAATTTGTACTTAACAAGGACCAAGTTTTAGTCTGGGAAATGGGGCTCTGGAGGATGGCCGCACTGCACCATGAATGTTCATTGAATGGTATCCCTAAACGTGGCCAATATGGTAAAATGCAAACAAAACTTAAAACCATGAGTCAGGCAGGGCTATGCCTCACTCCCCTGTCCCTGTGGGGGCCGTGCTGCAATACGGAAGGTAGGACTGCCCAAGTCCAGCAGATGGTCCACTTAGGAAAGCCTGCTCTGAAGTGGAGCTGCCCAGTGCAATCCTGACCATGCCTGTTCTTCCTCCAGGTCTTGAAGCGGCAAGGCTACGATGCAGCGTGTGATGTCTGGAGCTTGGGAATCCTGCTATACACCATGCTGGCTGGGTATGGAGGGCCGCCAAGGGTGTTCTTAGCATCAGGACTGGAGGCTTTACCCCACCTCCCTGGTGTTTGGGTTTAAATGAATACCAAGCCATCTGGGTTAGGGTGAATATTCCAACCCTCTGCATAATGAAAGGACAAGAATAGTTAGCTATGTGGCCTCCATAGACTCGGCCCACAACAAAACCTGCAGACCTTTGGCTGACCAGCCCCACCTTCCCTCTACCACCTGAACCAATCCCTTAAAACGAACACTAGGCACATCTGACGTGTTCTTCTTCCTGGAAGGTTTGTGTGTGCCTGACTGTGTCAAGGTTATGGACCACGACTACACTTGACATCCATGATGTGACCTTTGTATGTGCAAGAATCAGTCTGTCCAAGAGCCCAGACTTGGTGGTAGGCCAACCCATGGGTTCCTCAGACTTCACACCCTAGGTTCCTGGCCACTGAAACTCTCAGCCATCATGGATTCCAAATCTTCAGGCAGACCCTTTACCATCCTGACACCAGTGGGACCTGGAAGGGCCCAGAAATGATACGCACTCAGGCTGAGAGGACTTCTTTGTCCATCTTGTTGACTTGTGGCACTGACCAACTGAGGAAGGTGGCGAGGTGTTAGGACATGTCCTGGCATGAGCCCTGGACTCAGAAAAGAAAGAGACAGACATTGTCCCCTCTGCAGAAAGCACTGGTGTGGAACTGTGAGCTCAGGGTATTAATTCTCTTCCCACACAGGTTCACCCCGTTTGCCAATGGCCCAGACGATACCCCTGAGGAGATTCTGGCAAGGATCGGCAGTGGGAAGTACGCCCTTTCTGGGGGAAACTGGGACTCCATATCTGATGCGGCAAAAGTGAGTATTCTTCCCCATATGCATACCTGCTATGCCGTTCCTTCTGCAACAGGAATATTGTTTGGGAGGAAGCTGGAAATGTCGCTCACCTATACAAACGTTATACACATTATGAACATGATAGACTTATTCTCAGTGATTCCTGCATTACTTTTTTAATGAAAGACTTTGATGTTAATGTAAAGTGAACCAATAGAAGATAAAGGCAAATGTAGACATAGGTCGAGAGGGTCAGAGACGGGTGGTGCTGAGGGAACATGGCTGCTGTGACCAGCCTACAAGCCTGAAGTTTACAGCGTGACTGGCAGTTAAGGACCCCGAGAAAGAGGTGAACCCACAGAGTAAATGCAGAGCCCTCTGCTGCAAAGTGTCTCCTCTTTAGAGATGTTTCTAGGTGACCACCCTAAATGTACTGTAAAGTCACTGAATTCAGTCATCAGCTTCACTCTCCTGGCCATCAGACTCTAGTTTGCTACCACCAAATTGTGGTCTAGTAAAATAACTGACCTACAGCTTCAGCCCAGTGCTAGACTCTTTCCAATACTGAAAATAGGTACACTGCAGTCTAACCATTAGCAAGCTGTGTCAGCACCCTCTCTTCTGTGTCCCTGTAAAAGTTATTTAGGAGAAGGCAGGTCTCTGAGTCAATATCTGTTATCACCATCGCTGTGTGACCTTAGGATGTGTCAGAGCAATGGTACTTTATGGAAGGTGGAGGTGACAGAGGAAGGGATGAGACTGTGGACAATAGTAGAGGTGGCAGCTGGGGTGCTGGGTAGCTGGGGCAGTGGACAGCTGGGGTGATGGATAGCTGGGGACATGGACAGCTGAGGGGATGGACAGTTAGAGTGATGGAGAGCTAGGGTAATGGATATCTGGGGACATGGACAGCTGGGGTGATGGACAGCTGGGGACATGGACAGCTGGGGTCATGGACAACTAGAGTGATGAGCTAGAAGGGGTTGTCAGTCTAGGGAGATGTTGAGTAGGTAGGAGTGCTAGTTTGAATACCTAACACCCCCAAACAAAAGATAGGTATAGCCAAATGTGCGCCTTTAACTCCAGAGCTTGGTGAGGAGACAGAAGGCTCACTGGAGTTTGCTGGCTGCCAGTGTAGTTCCAGGTTCAGTGAGAGACCAGCAAGGAAATAAGGCAGAACGAGATAAACAGGACACCTAACATCCTTCTCTGGCCTCTGTACACATGCACGCAGGTGCGGGTGCATGCCACACACCATGTACACACATGCATACACATACACCCCACACACTATACACACACACATGTACACACATACACCATACACTCATCCCTACATGTCACATACATCACACACACACACACACACACACACACACACACACACACACACACACACACACACAGAGGAATTGATGGTGTAGAGGGTAGGGTGGTGGCTGAGATGACAATGGAGGCCAGTAAGGAATGTGGATGTGGGAGTCCCAGTGAAGGTGGTGATGGGCTGTGGTGGAGGGAATAGCATGAAATATGGTTGTGGAAAATAGAGGTGATGGTGAAGAATATGGTGTTGGGGGTGACGGTGGGGACATAGTGGAAGTCCTGGCAGAACCGGTGAATAAGGTGGTGGTGGGAAGTATGGCAAAGGTCATTGGTAAAGGTTATGGTAGAGAGATAGTGGTGGCAGAGGTGATGGCAGTAGGTTTGGTGGAGATCCTGGAGGAGGTGACAGGCTGGTGATCAAGAAGACAGCTGGTGTTTGGGGAGCACGTCCCAAGTATGTTGAACTCCTACCACTCCAGCTGCTCCTTCCCACCTACCTACACCTTGTCTCAGATGACTGTGGGAAATGGCTCCTCTCATCGTCAGTACTGCCTCTCCCACTGCTGCATCATCTCCTGTCCCTCTTCCTTCCCTCACTCACCACCCAGCAGAGCCTTCCATCCTCCCATCTCACACAGACCCGTGATGGCATGGTTCTGAATTTGCTATAGTTTGGTTTGGGATTGTTCTGTGGTACTAGAAATCAAAGCCAGGGCCCCACATGCTGGGTGTGTTAGTTTCTCTGTGCTGCCATGAACAACTTAGGAAGGATTTATTTCGGCTCACAGTTTTGGAGAGCTCAGTCCATGGTCATTTGCTATGGCAGCAGGAACAGGTGGCAGAGCCTGTCAGAAAGCAAGAGAGGAGAGACAGGAAGAAGCCAGCAACAAAACACCCTTAACAGTCAGCTCCCACTGACCCACTTCCTCCAGATGGTGCCACCTCCTAAAGTTTCCGGAGTCTCCCAGCATAGCACTAACACCTGGGGACCTAGGCTTTAAAAATGAGCCTAAAACCTATGCTTAACTCCAGGCAAGTGCTCTGCCACAGAGTACCCCCAGCGCTGAGACCTTGAGCAGACGGTGTCTCATTACTTTCATGCACACACTGGAGACCAGGAGCATCTGTGCTTCCAGGACAGACTTATTCCAGCACCACTGAGGTCTCTGTTGCCAGGCGCTAGGTGTCTCTATAGAATGACCCTGCTGTGGTATTTCCTGTGTTTGTGGAAGGCAGTCGTTTTCATTAAAATAGTATTTCAGCAGCTGGTTGCACCATCTAACATGTGAAATACCTTTGCTATAAAATCTTCAGTGAAACATAGAGTTTCTATCTATTGCTAAATCAGTAATCGTCGACACTTAAAATACACCTACAACTCGTAGCCTTAGAAGTCATGTGACACAAAATGCAAAGAATCGCCTCAGAGCTGCAGTTGTATTTTCTCCTGGGCCTTCTCTGGCCAGCCTAACACCGCAATCCTTCTCTCTGAACCCTTCTCAGGATGTCGTGTCCAAGATGCTTCACGTGGACCCACAGCAACGCCTAACAGCAGTTCAAGTGTTGAAGCACCCGTGGATTGTGAACAGAGAGTACCTATCCCAAAACCAGCTGAGCAGACAGGATGTCCATCTAGTGAAGGTACCTCGAGGCCAGATTCCCCAGAGTGGGCATGGGGGTCCTGGAGCAAGGCAAGGCTGGCTCAGCATGGGGAGGAAGAAACTGTAGTGTGTAAGGTCACACCAGCTACAAGCACATAAGTGTCACTTTATCACACATGCAGAAATTGTGGCTGAGTGAGGTCCAGGCTAGACCATCCTTCTAATAAGCCCAGTCCTGTCATCAGTAAGATTATCCCACGATCTTCCCAGGAATTCCACTCCAGTCTTAAATCCTCCAAAAGCACCAGCCCCCGTTGAGCCTGGGATGCTGAGGTAGTAACTGTCATGTGTGGGCTGATCACGTGGTAGGCATTGCAGCATAACTGGTATCCTAGTATACCAATAATCTTGGAGGAGGGCCTTTCCTGCTTTACATGGGGGTAGACTGAGGCTCTCAAGGTCCCGTGTTTCCAGCTTCCTATTCAAGAGTAGTTGGGCACCGTACTCACATGCCCGCCTTTCCTCCTCCAGGGCGCCATGGCGGCCACCTACTTTGCTCTGAACAGGACCCCGCAGGCACCGAGGCTGGAGCCTGTGCTCTCATCCAGCTTGGCCCAACGCAGAGGCATGAAAAGACTCACATCGACCAGGTTGTAGTGGCCAGCCAAGTCTCCAGCCTCAGTCGCCCTGCCCAACGTCCTCTCAGCCTCACCGACGCCAGACACAGGTCCTGTTCACGGGCGCTTGAGTGCCTGTGAGTCCAGCACAAAGATGGATCTGGCCTTGGCTGTCTCTCTGTTTCCTGGGCAGCCCTGGAAAGGGTCCTGCCCAGGATGTCTGAGCCTCGCTGCGCCGACCTCGCCGCCTGCTCTCTCTCCTCCTGAGTGAAACCAAATGAATCTGTCACCTCATAGCACCCTGCTGGGGCCTCCCTGGGCTCGCTCAGGGCTCTCCGTGTCTCCACATCATGGCTTATGTCCAAAGCAGAGCTCTTTTACCATCCTGATGTCACCTACGTGTCCCACTGTCTCTCTAAGAGTGTTAGTGCACGGCCCCTGCCTGAAGACTGCAGAGCCACTCTTGAAGAGCTGGATGTTCTGGCGACGCCAGTGGCCGTGTGAAGGCATCCGGCTTAGATGCCTGGCTCTGTCCACAATCACCCAAAGAGTGCCCCTCACCACCCTCCGGCTCACAGGCGAGATGCTGGGTGGCCTCTCCCTGACTCCGTCACTGACTTGGCGGGATGAAAGCAACCAACCCAAGAGTCTAGATGGCTAGAGTCTGTTTGAGAGTGTGATTTGTGTTGGTTGGGACAGGAGCCCCAGGAAATTGCCGGGCAGAGCCAGTACCCACTACACTGCTGCCCCTAACGCTGTGGCCCCAGGAACACTGGAGAGGCTCATTGCCTCTGCCATTGCTGGGTGTGTTGGCATTCCTGCTCGTGTTTGCCTGCTGTGGTATAGCATATTCACTCTCTGCTTTCCTGGGCTACAGAGAATGTCTTCTCCCCTATCCCTTCCTAACTGAGGACAGGAAAGACACCTGAGCCCCTTGCCGTAGAGAGGCAGAAGGTGCCTGGACAAGTTGTCGGTGAGAGTGATGCTCTTCTTAGAAGCCGTGGTCCTGTGTTGTATCCTGTGTTTCTGTTGTCTAACCTGTTTTCAGGCTGTAGTCTGCACAGGGAGCAGTAGTTACACCAGACCAGGCTGTCTGTGCACACTCTTTACGCAGAGTAACTGAGTGAGACCCTTCCTACTTGGCGTGCTCCACTCCTCCTGGTCGTAGAGGAGGGACTTGTGTGTCCTGAAGTCTCTCTGGGGGCTGCTGAAGATTGTGGACTCAGGTCAGAAGACACTCCACTGTGGCTCAGAACCGGCCAGTCTGAGAAGCAGCCCCTCTGCCCAGTAGATGTAGGAGGCACCTGTTGGTCACAGAAGGCTTGCGCTAGGAAGACCAAAGGTGGACCACGGCTGCTTCTGCAACTCCTGCCCCAGTGGAATGTTTGGAACATAATTCCTTAGCTCAGTCTAATTATTTCAGACCTCAAAACGTAAAAGTATTTCACAAGCTTTAATTACTCCACTGGACTCTGTTCTGCTTGAGAATTATAAAATACAGAGTGGGGACAAACTGTGCGCCATTTCCAGTGTCCCTGGGGATGGTCTCCTGCTTTCTCAGTGGATGCTCTGCTCAAGGCCGAGATCATCTCCCAGTTAATGTTCTAGGCCTGAATCCTTCCGTTTCTTGATAGAAATCTAGAGGGAAAGTACAGTGGGTAGTCTTAGTGACGGATTCTGTCTTCTGGGAAATGAACAGGAGCTCTGGCACCCTCGGGAGGCCTCTCTGGCATGCACCCTCGCTCCAGCCGCTCACAGCTTCAGACTGGGTTTGCTAGCAGCTTCAAGTGTACCTGTTCGGATGAAAAGAAAGAACAGAACACGGAAGGCATGGCTGAGAAGGTGAGCCTAGCCTGTCCCCCTCGTGGTCACGTGACCGCACATGGAAGGCGTGGCTAAGAAGGCGAGCCCAGCCTGTCCCCCCTCATAGTCACGTGACCGCGTCACCTCTTTCAGTAAGGTGAGGTCACTTGCTTTACGCTCAGCCTACACTCACCAAAGGATGGAGGAGGAGACCCTCAGTCACACCGAACGCATCCTCAGAGTGTCTGGAAAGGATGCTCAGCCTTGCCCTGCTGAGAGTGGAGTACCCCACATTCCCACCCTCACCCAGTACTTGATACTTGAAATCTCTCAGATTCTCTACCCCAGAGTCAATGGCAGGCAAGCCATGAACGTCCCCCGTCCTATGGTTGGAACGTGTGTGATTTTGAACTACCTGTGTGCACCGGTCTTTGGATATTGTTTGGCTTTTTAAGTGAGGATTGTCCTGGTGGTATCTAACGTCAGCAGTATTCTTGATTAAATGGTGTTCTTCCTTAAGATGCCCTTTGGGATTTCCCCATGCATTGTACCGCTTCTCTCAAGGAGATACACCGTGACTCTTCATCCTCTCTGGCACGTTTTGCCGCCCTTCACCACCCGCAAGACTGTGAGGCACCTGGAGTGGGAAAGGTCTCTGGGGTCCCTCTGTGGCAGGGACAGGCGGAAAGGGGAGCCAGCACGGCTCGTCGGTGCAGGTGAAAGGCACCTGTCCACCCCACTCCCGGGCCGCGCTGCGTTTACATGGTCAGCAGTTCCCTTTACAGCTCACGCCACGTTCACACTTTCTGGCTGTGTGTTGAGACGGGCGGCCACTGTACAGATATTTATTATGCTTTCCAAACTTTCCCAGGAGATTTTTTTGAATAAACATGGATTTTATGAAGTGTAATACTTTTCTGGGATAAATGCGATCCTTTGCGGTTTCCACATTGCTAATAACAGTTCCCAGACCCCTCCCTAGTTCCTGTCTTCTCCTCTGACTCTAGGTCACTGTAGACCTCTGCTGCCACTGAACTTCAGAGGAGGAGACATAGCACTGTCCTCTCCACCTAAGAGCCTTGTACACGCACATGCATGCACACACGTGCACACACACACATGTGTGTATACATGTGTTGGTAATTTGGAGCATCAGGGATCTATCCACTTGAGAATCCTGTGTATATGTGTCTGTGCATTCGTATATGTGCACCTTGTGGGGAAATGGGTCAGAACACCATCCACTACAATTTTAGGGCAGTGTGTGTCGGGGGGGGGGGTTACATATAAAATACATACACATGAATGTATGAGGATATGTGCACACGTGGGATCATTATGTGTATATTATGTTGGCATGCATGTGTAGAGAGGTATGAGTTGGGGGCATATTTGCATAAATGCAAGCGAGTGTGCATGTATATACAGATGTGCTAGCACATTTATGTACACACACTTTTAAATGTGTGTAATCTACGTGCATGAGATGTGCTCTCTTGTGTTAAGCTGGCAGCATTATGCCGTGTATCAAAACAAGTGACGAAGAGTTGCTTTGTTCTTTGCCCTCATGGGTCCTTCCTTCCTTAAATTAGGTGAAAATGAACCTACAATGTTAGTCTTTGACTCTTTGACCTTAAGTTCTTGGTTGGTGAGTCCCTGTTTGACTCTTTGACCTTAAGTTCTTGGTTGGTGAGTCCCTGGGGAGTTTATGTCACTAGGCAGTACCTGTATGTCCTCTGCTTACCATCCTGCACTGTGTCCTACATGTACCACACAAACACAGATGTATGCTTGGCTGTCATAAAAGCCCGTGTGCCAGGCTGCCTACCACAGTGGGTTTTTCTGACCCTGTTGGAGCTCTGAGCAGGCAGGCACACCAAGGCTCCCTAAAGAGATTTCAGCATGACAGCAAAGTCACAAAAAACCCAGCTTCTTCCCCTCAGGGTGTGCTCACAAGATACATGAAAGACATGGAAAGGTCATCTGTTCTCCCACTCCAGTCTTCACCTTAACCCCTCTTTGTCTCCCAACCTGCCGTACATGCTGGTTCTATTGATTTGGTGTTGAAGCTGTGTGGTGGGGGAAGTCGGCAGTTCCATTCCACCGCTGGAGTCCCACACAGTCAAGTGCAAGCCTGCCTCCAGCTGTGGGCCTCTGTGCTTTCTAGGTTGGGTATGAAGTACGGTGGTTTCTTGATCTTTGCCCCACTTACAGGCCAATAACTGAGCCTGCCAGTCCTGAAGATGCTAACAAAGTCTCATAACCGCTGGGGAAGGGACCACACAGCTTATAATAGCATGAACGTCGTATGTCCAACCATTCCAAGAGTCCTGAGAGGGCTGTAAGCAAACCCTCCGTAATTAACGATGAAATGAGCATTGCCTATAAAGAAGACGCTGGACAGGTAGCTCACCTGGCCTTGCATAGAGACAAGCCAATGCTGTCTGCTCCACGGGTGTCCTTAGAAAGTCAGCCAAGAATCAAAGCAGCTGTGATTGCAGCATAGGAGGCCAAGAGGCCTGCCCCTCCCCCCAGCAAGTGCCTCCGCATTCCCAGCAGAAGAGTTCTGCATGGGTCTGTGAGCCTGGGGATAGAAGGCAGGCTTGTCCTGGACTGTCGCTGTCGCTTGTGTTATTTTGTCAAGACGCCCTGCCCTCCTCAGCTCAGCCGCATCTAAGCAACACCCACTTCCAAGGCATCACAAATCGCCAACCGCAGACTTGACTCTGCCACCTCACACTGGGACTCAAGAGTCACCTGAACTTGAGGATCAGGGAGTCTAGCTGTTAAGGCCCATGTCCTTCCCCACATAATGAATAAATCTCATCTGCAAAGCAGACCAGACACCACCCAACAGTCATAACCAGGGTGGCCCAGGGGGAGACTCTTCCAGGTCACCTGGTGTAAAAGTCACCTGACCTGGGAGTTCTGTCTGTCCTGTCATAAATGTGGTTCTAACTCTCAAGAAATAGGTGCCTGTTAGCAAAGGAGAGGGCCAAACAACCACCGAGTGAGTGAACTACAGAGAGGGAGGGGGCCAGCTCGCAGGGCAGGGGCAGAGAGCAGAGGGAGCTGCTGGCATTGGGGCCAGCCCGCAGGGCAGGGGCGGAGAGCAGAGGGAGCTGCTGGTGTTGGGGCCAGCCCGCAGGGCAGGGGCAGAGAGCAGAGGGAGCTGCTGGTGTTGGGGCAGCTGAGGAACCAGAGCACCGAACCACGTCCTGGTCCTGCTCCTCCAACCGCTGACTCAGCACCTTTATCCTCTTATCTACCTGACTCCCTTTCATGGCTAGAAACCATGACCTAAGGCGAAAATAGATGAGCGGACCACAATGGCACCAGGATATAATCACAGCCACTTGAGAGCCTGAGGCGGGAGGATCACCTGAACCAAAGAGTTTAAGGCCAACCTGAGCAACACTCGAGATGAAACAGCAAAATGTAGAATTGAAAAACACCCCCATGTGACGTCTGTTCAGTGTGGATGTTTGTCACTCTGCTCCGGTGAGGAAAGACAGGGAAACAGGCACAGAGAGCATCGTCAGTGTGTTCTCGTCCCACTTGAGCTTAGGAAAGAAACCAGTTCTCACCACAGCATCAGGTTCAGCAGCTTGGCGGGAAGTACGGTTGGGATTCCCGCCTGCCACTGATTTCAGTCCTCCTGTGCTCCACCCCAGAGTATGGGACTTGGGATACAACTGGACACCCTGGCCACAGGCAGACTGGACTGACTCCACAGGCTGCCATGTCCCATGTCTGTGATTAAAACTAGGGACCTAGAGACTGGGTCCAGCAGGATTTGCTTGTCGGTCCTGACTTGCCACTGAAAAGGTAAGTGTGCCCTCAGAAGAAAAGAATATTTAACTTCATTCACCCGAGATCAGAATTAGACTCCTCACCCAAATATAAGACATCTGGACTGCACTAGCGGTAACAGTAGGACTCTGCCGTTGGAATCCAGAAAAATCTCCCAAGAATTCCAAAGCGTAAAGACCTTGGTACCAGACAGGAGCAGTCTCCGGATTTGATCTCTGAACCCTCGGGAGCCATGCCATGACAGTAAGGCAGTGGTAGACATGGTGGTGTGTGCTTATAAAGGACCTTAGGCTTCGGGCCAGCCTGGGCTATGCAGTGAGACTTTGTCTTAAAGAGAAGAAACCACGGTAAAACACTACACCCCCCCCCCCAGCCCCAAACACAAATAGTCCCCAAGCCCTTTTCAAACAGAACATCCCCTGTTTACCATGTGGAAAGGGGACAAAGCTAAGTTCACATGGACGAGTCTCCCACTCTCACAGCTGAGCCTCAACTCTAGTCATTCCTAGGGGTCAGGACAGGCTGCCCAAATTTGGCCGCTTGGCTTCTGAGATACCAGTATCTGGAAGGTGCTTCCCTCCCTGCCTGCCCCCCCACACCCCGATGTAGGGCATGGCTAACTCCACATGCCCCCAACACACGTTACACACACACACGCACACACACACACACACACACACACACACACACACACGCGCGCGCGCGCGCGTCCTCCACAATTCCAGGGAAGTGTGGGAGAGCTCTTTCTGGAAACATGGCCACCATGCCTTATGCAAGTTGTGTCTGTATGCAGTTGCTAAAATCTGACACTAGAGGGCAGTAAGTCCACATACTCGACACTTCCCTGCTCAACCCTGTTCTTTTTTTAAAATATTTTATTTATTTATTATATGTAAGTACACTGGAGCTGTCTTCAGACACTCCAGAAGAGGGCATCAGACCTCAGTATGGATGGTTGTGAGCCACCATGTGGTTGCTGGGATTTGAACTCAGGACCTTTGGAAGAGCAGTCCGTGCTCTTAACCGCTGAGCCATCTCACCAGCCTCTCAACCCTATTCTTAATGATAGGCTTCTCTGGTCTGTTTCCTTGGCTAGCTCTCTCAGAAGCCAGGCACTGCGCTAGACAGAGTCCCCATGTGACGCTGCTAGCCAGTGTTTGCTTCTGGTTCCTTCTGCAGCTTGGACAAGCGAGTGCTGGCCAGAACATGGAATCTGTGCTCTGAGCAGAACATGGAATCTGTGCTCTGATGGTCCCATACTAGGAGAAGCTGAGAATCATAAATTTCTTGATAAACCTGCACAGGTAAAAAGCATTGAGATGATCAGTGTGTGGCAGCGTCTTTGGAACCCAAGGTGTTAACTCTAGTTGTTCCTTGGGTGGGAGGGCTTAGATGCACAAATTTTAACTTCACACTGGAGAGAGCCCTGGCTAGTGGAGCTGTGAGCACCATCTAGGCCTTTCTGCCTGCATTGGAAGGGGGCTGTTGACCCCAGAGGAAAGTCATGTAGAGTAGGAACAGGCACTGGGCTATTAGTGACTAAGAAGTCACCCTTCACCCCCACCAAGGTGCTCAGGGACATGCAGCCTTGAGCTAACCCTCACCCACCCCACCCCCCACCCAGATTCTCTGATCCTTCTAGCCCTACAGTTTGGATCTGCTGCACCTCCCTGCCTCACCGCACACAGTTGTATCACTGAAAGAGAAGGTAAACTGCCTTCTGCCAGCTCCTCCTTTGAAAGATGTCCTTTGTAATGCAAAGTGACACTGCAGAAACTGGAACAGAAAGAGATCATCACCCTTCACAGTGCTGGGACGCAGTCCTTTCTCAGTCCCCAGTTCGGTTGATTTTTAGTTATTTCTGAGCCAACGCACTACCTGAAGAGTGTTAGGCCATGATGGGGCTCTCTGGGAAGTGTGTGGGGCTGGGGCGTAAACCAGGCTGATGCAAGGCTTTCTCAGGAACTCTGCAGAAAGGACAGACAGAACCTAGTTCTGTGAACTTGTCCAGAGCCAGACCTGGCAAGGCCATTCTGGAGCTGGGGGCCTGGAAGGAGTTTAAAGTTTTGGTTCTTGGGAACTTGGCTTTTCTCTCTGAAGACACCTGAGTTATCAGCCCCAAGGCCGCGGTGCTCAGCCCGTGGCACCCTTGAGATATCTGGGTTCCCTTTGTACTGCAATGCTTGGTTAGCCTCTTGCTGATTGCACCCCACTGTATGATAGCTTTCCCAGGACACGGTCCCTTTTCTCCCCAGGAAAATAGTACATAAGAAGCTGTACTTCTTAATAAGCCCATTTGGCATAAGACACAGGTAATGCAAGACCTTCCAATCCCAAACTCAACTCCTTATCTTCTAATCTCCTGGTCCTTCCATTTGGGACCCTGTCACTGAAGAAAGTCCTGCTGGTCCTGGTCATACAGAGACTGATTAAAAAAATTCCCCAAAGTTATGTGTGAGATGGGAAATGATTGGATCTGAAGAAGGCTGTGAGGATATATGTACTGACAGTGGGGACAGGCTGTGGTGACTGACTTGGGTGAGAGGCGCCTCCCCTCTCAATGCTTGAACCACCGTCCCTGGTCTATGATCCCTTAGTCTATGTACTAAGTACTTAGCACTTTTTAGTCTGAGTACTACTTATCCTACACTCCTAGAGTAAACCTCCATTATTCTGCTGAGGGAGGGAGATGAATCTCAGGATGGCAGACAGTCACACTGGCTCCCGTGTGTCACGCCCCGAGCACTCTTGCTCTCATCTTGGTGTTTCTGCTTGGTGACACCTCTGGCAGTTGGAGAGTGGGATCCAGGACATCCCTCAGTGAGCTAACCTATTACCCAAGGTGACTGTGGACAAACCCCCGATGGATATCATGGATTTCACCCATGAGGGCTATAGAATCACCTCTAAAAATATGGATGAAGAGTTTGTGGTGTTGAAAAATCACATTCAGAGCCTGGCACACCCCAGGGGCAGCGCTCTTTGGTTGAGCTACACCCCAGCCTCTTGTTTGCTTTCAAGCACATTGTAAAACACTCTCTAAGGGAAAATAGAGTTGGGGGCTGCCCTTCACTTGCAGTCCACAGCACAGGCCCTAAAGGACACATTGCTGTGGACCCCCTAAGCCTCTTCAGTGCCTCTCAAAGGCTCACACAAAGAAAAGATATGGGACTTCCAAATATCCAGGGAGGGTATTTTTTCTACAGATTGAAACTAACTGAAAAGAAATCAAACTTGTAACAGTCATGCCCACTAGCACCACACTAGACCCTTGGGTAGAGATGGTCGGACTCCTTCCTACCGCATTCCCTGACCAGAGTCGGGTCCTGAATGAGAAAAGAGACTGTGAGCACTAAGGGACAGCATGGCTCCCGTGTGGATCCTAGCTGGCTCGCTAGAGTTTGCTATCATGCATGCCCTAATACTTGTCTTTAAAAGCCTACGAGTCCTAGCAGGACCCTGGGGGACAGTTTCATTTCTACTTATAGAGCGGAGTAGGACTCAAGTCCTAGAGGGGAACATAAATGTCACCCTGTGGACACTTGAGATCCGGATAGTGGTTGTTAATGGAGCACTTTGCCTCATCACCATGCAGCCCCCAATGCTGTGAGAAAGGAGGGCACACGAGGAAGGCACCCATTAACAATGCAGCCCCAAGAGTTCCATGAGATCTCTGCCTGCTCTAGTTTCACTTCTGAAGCTGTGGGAAACACTGACAAAAAGCAAGTTGGGAAGAAAGCTTTGATTGGCTGACAAGTCCAGGCTATGGTCCAGTACTGTGGGGAAATCAAGGTAGTAATTTGAAGCTTGGCATGCCCAGTCAAGAGCAAAGTGAGAATAAATACATGGATTTCATTTCCTTGCTAGCTCTCAGCTAGCTTTCTTCATATTTATACCATTCAGAACCTCCTACCTAGGGAATGGTGGTGCCCACGATGGGCTGGGTCTACCTATGTCAACAAACAACCAAGATAATCCCCACAGGCATGTCTATAGGCCAATATGATCCAGATAATTTTTCATTAAGGCTCTCTTCCTAGGTATTTCTAACTTGTATCGACTTGAATCTTAAAACTAACCAGCACAATGCCCTTGTACTCAAGGCTCATGGGTGTCCCCAGGATCCTCCAACCACAAGAAAACACACTTTCAAGATGCCATCTCTGGAACTGGGAGCAGTCCTCACCAACCTAGTTCTGCCAGTGTCTTAATCTGTTGGTTGGTTGGTTGGTTGGTTGGTTGGTTTGTTGATTGGTTTTTTTCCCCAGCACTGTGAGCCCCCCAGCTTTGCCTCCTCAGCTATGGGTGTTTTGTTCTATCGCCCTGATTGACTGAAACAATGGGAAGAGAATGTAAGTAAAGGATAATCACAGTGTTCACCACTGGCATTGCCAAGGGCTGGCTTTCAGAGCTTCGTCTATGTTTTCATAATAAGCATTTTCAGATTCCCAGGAAGAAATTCCGCCTTCTGTCTTCTACAACTACCCTATAATGGGCTGGTGAGGTTGTGAGGATTTGGAATCCCCGTACAGCAACTGCTGGTAGTGTCAAAGTGATGTGGCCCCTGGGGAAACAGAGTCCTCAAAACATTAAAAAGAGAATTGCCATATGACACAGAAACTCCACTCCCAACCCTGTAAGCAGACTCTACAGTGACATCTGCACACATGAGCTCATACCAAATCATTCACAACAGCCAAAAGACATGAGCAACGCAGGAATCAATCAGTAGATGCAGGAACAGATAAGATTTATTTTTTCCTGTTTTTATTTTTATTGAAAAGAAAGGCAGCTGATGCATGCCCCCTCACGGGTAAGCTCTGAGGATGCCATGCTTCATAGAGTGCTCCCTTTGTGGAACACACACTGCAGTTCTCTACTTGTAAGAAGCATCTAGAAAGCTGGATTCAGACACAGAGTGGAGAGTGTGACTCAAAGTAAGGAGGGGTGACCACGTGTGCTTATGGAGGAAAAGGCTCTGGGGATGGACGGTGGTAATGCTTCACAGCACAGTGATTGAGCCTCTGAACCGACACAGTCATGGTGAAAATGGCACATAATGTCATGAATGGCATATGACATCATAAGCTTTAACAGATGAAAATCTCTGGGAGGGTGTCAACATGTGTCCCTTGTCTTCATCCACGCTCTCCCAGCCCTATGTTTTGGTCCATTATTCTGCTGTGCACTACTCATTGTCACTTGGCTTTGAAATGACTCAAAACTTTTCAGAACCCTCAGCCTAGGGGATAATGCCGCCCACAATGGACTTGGATCTTCCAAGACAGTCCCCACAGATATGCTCTAGGCCAGTGTTAGTTAGATTACTGGCGAAAATAACATGTGCACATAGAGGGACTCTTTCAGCAAACAGCACCATTAGCTTTCATTTTTATCGGCATCTTCCTAAAGCTTCTCCAAGAAAAGTTTGCCTCTGTAGTCAAAACGCATTTAAAAATAAACAAATCCTAACCTGCTACATAATTGAGTTCAATTGTTAGCTTGGGCTAATATGCTCACTTTCTGTTCATTTATGAGGTGGTCTCTGTGAATTGGGCTGTTAGAGAAGCACTAGAGATGAAGAGCGAGCCAGGTGTTTGGCTGTGAGGGAAGAGCCTGGGGAAGGGCACAGTAGATGTGGGTGTCAGGTGAGTCCCTGCCATGTCCAACTACTGTTGGAGATGTTGTCTAGGTGGGTTTCCACAAAGGGAATGTACTTACTGAGGCCAGAGGCTGGCAGGAGCTGGGAATATTCACAAAAGATGTCAGGACCAGGGGAATCTGACAGAGATGTAATATCAACAAAACCCATAACAGCTATGGTGCCACCTTTCCCAGAAAGTTGAAAATCTAGTAGCCTGGAGAGATGCTAGCTGAAAGAGAGATTGTGGTCCTGTCCGTGCAACCCAAAGAAGACAAAGCTAGGGCCCTGAGACCTGTGGTTTACGAGTGTCCCCCATTTCCTTTTGCGTCAGTGCCTCCCTCTGACAGTTTAGAGGGAGGTTAGTCTTCCACACAAATGCAGCTATGACCCAGGAGAATACCTTAGGGACAGCTTTCTCCACTCTGGGCAAGAAAAATCCTTTTTCCCAATGTGAGAGATGAAGCCAGGCATGCTCATTGTAAAGTGTGGGCAAAGGGAACGGAAAGCCTTTAGTTTAAATGAACCTTACGAGGTTCCCATCACTGAGCACCAACTGTCTGCTCAGCTGGCTGGAGACATGTGGGTGAAAAACAATGCCCCCAAGGCCCACAGACTGATGGGAAAACCAACAAGGCAGACAGAAATAAGTGCTGATTAAATTAATGCCTACTGGATGACTGTGACAAGACTGGCTCTCCATGACAAACTTCAAGTGTTGTTTAATTCCTGCAAGGATTTCTTATAGGTATTTTCCCCTCATCTTGAAGGTGGCGGCAGACGAAATCAGTTACGCATCTTGTCTCGGGTCACAGAGCTAAGGGATAGAGCAAGATGCTATCGCCATGATCTCCCTGGCTACGCACGAATAGATTTAAAGTAAGGGACTTTGTCAATGCTGTGTCCTTCCCCATCTTGTCCATCTGAGCATGTCCGTACTAAGGCACCAGTGTTTCCTCCTCTGTGCCTACTGGGGGGGGCGGGGAGGGGCAGAAAATAAGACCCTGAGGGCAGGGATGCTGTATTGAGGATGTCTCCCAAACAACCGAGCTTACTGATGTGTCAGTTGGCAGGGACAGAAATTGGCAGAGATGAGGCATTCCCGCTGCAGTGAGAGAGGAGTCCAAGGAAACAGACTGGAGGATGGGTAGGGGAAGCTTGGATCCTGGGCCTCCCTACGCCTGCCCAGAGAAGCTTTACAAGGAATGGCAGTGGTCTGTTTTGCAGCTCCATAAGAGAAGAGTCTGTCCAGATAATGGCATCATGTTCAGTCTGTCGTAAGTGCAGTAGCAGACTTAAGGGTCCAAGAGTAGGGGGGCTGGTGAGATGGCTCAGCGGGTAAGAGCACCCGACTGCTCTTCCGAAGGTGATAAGTTCAAATCCCAGCAACCACATGGTGGCTCACAACCATCCGATCTGGCTCCCTCTTCTGGAGTGTCTGAAGACAGCTACAGTGTACTTACATATAATAAATAAAATAAATCTTAAAAAAAAAAAAAAAAAAAAAAAGGGTCCAAGAGTAGGATGGATCTGAGACTCATGCGATGGATGACAACACGACCTAGGGAATGTTTATGCTAAATAGAAGGCTTTCAAGGCATCATTTAAACTGCTGATGCCTGAGGGTGGGGAGAGAAGACTGGAGCCAGTTTCCCTCAGTTAAAAGGGAAGAAAGAGGGCACAGCACAGAACGCATCCACCCAGCAGAATTTAGTCACACCCTGGTCAGGCTGTAGTTCTGTCTCAGGCCTGGGACAGTCTGCTCTCTTAGGAGGAAATAAATCCTGAAAACCAATATACTGCTGTAGAGTCTCTGTTCCCTGGGGACTCTATGGGACCTTTCTGCATAATGTCACAGGTGGGGTCCTGACAGGGAATCTACCAAGCAGGCAAGGAGCACTGCAAGCAGACATGGTGTTGCCGTTGCTGTCAGGGTTGGCATCAAACAGGGAACACTGTAGGATGCCTGTGTGGAGAGCCGGGGCTATTATAAGAGCATCCAGGAAGGCAGTAGGTGCCCCCACAAGCATTGTGGAGATCCCTCTGTTGTCACTGCCTTTCTAGATGTGAGCATACAAACAGAGGTGAAGTAGTGAAGAGACTGCCTTTCCCTCTGCTCAACAGCAGCTGTCCTTGGCCTGTGTGTTCTAGGACTGAGGAGACAAGAGCAGCCCCAGCTCCCGTGACATGGTCTGCCAGCCCTTAGGGTCCCTGGCTTGCCTCAAGCAGCATTCCAATTCCAAGTACCTTTCTCCAGGACCAAGATTAAAGTTATGGCATCTCTTTCAAGGCAAGGTAGGGAGAATAAAAAGCAGTCAGACATTCAAAGCAAGAACTTCGAGGTCAGTTTCGAGGCAATTAGCAGATATTTCTTACAGTGAGAGAGGTAGCTCACTGAACTGTCTGAGACACTCTGTACAAAGACACTCTGTACAAACAAAGGAGACATTTATTAAAGAGAGAGAGAGGGAGAGAGAGAGAGAGAGAGAGAATGTGACCTCTTCAGAACCTGGGGGTTTGCTGGCTTCCATTGTTCTGAGCTCCCGGGAGGGCAAGAAGATAGTGGTTTTCACACTGGAGAATGGAAGCATGGAAAGCGAGCACGACCGGGTAGACCAGATGGTGCTGGAGCAGCACCGACACTCTCCCCTGCTGATGCAGCCGGTCGGGTTCTTCCTGTGTCAATGTGCAAAGATGCTCAACGCAACATGGCAACTCCATCAGGATGGCCACTGTGTAATGGAGGAAGGCTCTGTCCTGGTGATTCAATATATCAGGGGGATATCCAAGTGAGCCCAGCTTGTCACCACAGTGACAGACCGTGTCTGGATTCTTGCAGTGCAGTTTCTTTCTCCTTACCCTGAGACTATTGGGTTGTTACTTAGATCCAAAGTTGTTCCCAAACAAAAGGTGAACTGAAGACTTCAACAGTCATCAGGAATAGGAGTCCCTGAGGTTGTCGCTAGGTGACTCTGCTGCCTTCCCCCTGCCTCGGAGGCTTTTGAGCACCTTCCGGTATGAGTGGGTGAAGGCCGGATTGGAGAAGCAGTAAATGGCTGGGCTCAATGTACTGTGCAGGCAGGTGAGGCTGCCAGCAATGTCAGAGGCCTGCACGATGGCTTGCTGGACACTGCAGCTCTTAAATTCCTGAAAGACGTGCACCAGAACCCTGGTCAGGACACTAGGCAGGAAGCACAGTCCAAACAGTAACAGCACCATAGCAACCACCACCCTGGCCCTCCGGATCCTGGGATGTCTGTCAGACTCTCGGAGTCTCTTCTGGAGGGTCCTGATGAGCCCACTGTTGCAGAAGGACATGAGGCCAAAGGGAAGCAGGACCTGAAGGAAGAAGAGTACCTCTTGGCAGGTGGCAATGGCCTTGGTCTCTCCTGTGGGGTAGAAGCTGGGGCATTCCGTGGAATTCTGGGTAGTCCTGCAAGTGATCAGGTTTTGGGGAGTGAGAACAACCATCAGAAGCCAGATGAGGCTGGAGATGCCCCAAGCTGCCCTCAGAGACAGCAAATTAACTCTGAGCCTAGGATGGACCACACGCAGATATCGGTCTAGAGCCACCGTTGTCAGGAAGGCTACTCCCACACCACGGCTGAATACCAGCAGGAAGAGCAGGGCTTGGCAGGGCATGTGTCCAAGTTTCCAGGTCTTGCCCTTCAGATAGAAGGCAGCAAAGAATGGCAGACTGGTGGCCAAGAGCAGGTCAGCCACCACCAGGTTGAACAGGTAGACGGCATAAGGCTTCCACACTTTGAGACGGTAAAAGAAGGTCCAGAGGGCCACAGAATTGCCCATAAGGCCCAGCACACACTCAAGTGTCAGCATGGTGCCCACGGCTGTCTCCACCACAGTGCTGGCAGCTGAGCAGTTGGTGTGCTCCATGGGCCTGAGCCACACTGAGCTGAAGCAGTGCAAAGAGAGGGAGGCCAGGAGACCTCACTGTGCTCCTTCATCTGAGAGAAAAGGGAAATGCCCCCTTCCTGTCACAAAGTACACAAGTTCTGCATTTATTCAGTGAGAACATAATACTGAAACAGTGCCAGAATCTGAATCAAGTAGCCAGCAGAATTTGGGGAAAGAGGATGGATGCACACAGGGGAAGGCCCCAGGTTTTGCTGTTTCATTTGTCCCTGAGAAAGAGGAAACTGTGTTTGACTTTGTATCAGGGGCTTCAAAGCCAGGGCCCTAGTGTACTGAGAAGTGAGCAGAGCCATGTCCCAGCTGCTGAAGAAGGAACTGGAAACGGTTTGTGACATGAAGATACCTGCTCCTTTAGACACTTAAAACAATGATTGGATTGATACAGGCAGACTGTTCTGTGGTGCGAACGGGTCTTAGATGGTTCTGTTAGTCTGTTTCGTGGGGAAGGTTTACAATTCCCTTCCTCAAATGATGACATTGGTAAGATTCTTCAGTGTGGCTAGATTTTACACATTAGGTCAAAGCTGGTTTTCATATTCACTTGAAAGAGTATTTCAGATTTCTTGGCTACTTAAAGTTGAACTTTTCATTTATTCTTCTATCCAGTCAAAAGTGTGTGTGTGTGTGTGTGTGTGTGTGAGAGAGAGAGAGAGAGAGAGGGGGGGGGGAGAGTAAGAGAGAGAGAGAGAGCTGTGTGTGTGTGAGAGAGAGAGCGCGCTGTGTGTGTGTACGCACGTGTGCGCACGAGAGAATGTTTCCTGCTGAGACTCTTCCCTGATATTCACACTACCTACATAGGGTCTAGAACACTGGGTTTTGAGCCCTGCAAGCAAGCTAGAATCCTCTCATCCATTCACTGTCTGCCCCTTGTCATAATACTGCACGAAACCATATTGCTCTGTCTAGAGCCATGTTCTGGGAATGACTAGTGCTCATGAGCCATGTGGATGCACCATGGTCAAGAGCTGTGGAGACAGGAGAATAGGTTTTAGAGAATGCCAATCTCAACAGTTGGACCACTAAGGCCTCTTGATGGGTAAATTATGGACATTTGAAGGATTCAAGACAATGTGGAACTAAGGGGGGGATGTTGACGGTTAGGACATGGACACTGCCAGAGCCATTATATTTCTTACCATGTCGACATCTTCAAGCATGAGCTCTTTGTGATGTGAGGGAAAGGGCATTGAGGAGTCTCATGGAACCTAGATCTTTTGTCCCAGGAAGTGTTGTTGCTCCCACCCAGAGCAGGACTGATCAGGGGCTACATGCAGACCACATGCATGTGTGCTACCTGTAGACTGGAGTACATGAGGGTTACATGCAGGTTACCTGCAGCCCCAAGTCCATGCTTCAGCTCTTACATGCACAGCTGTATGTGTGTGTGTGTGTGTGTGTGTGTGTGTGTGTGTGTGTGTGTTACCTGCACAGCTGTATGTGTGTGTGTGTGTATGTTACGTGCACAGCTGTATGTGTGTGTGTGTGTTACGTGCACAGCTGCATGTGTGTGTGTGTATGTTACGTGCACAGCTGTATGTGTGTGTATGGGTGTGTTACGTGCACAGCTGTATGTGTGTGTGTGTATGTTACGTGCACAGCTGTATGTGTGTGTGTGTGTTATGTGCACAGCTGTATGTGTGTGTGTGTGTGTATGTTACGTGCACAGCTTTATCACAAAGAGAAGGGGTTATTTTCGATTCTGAGACTCACTATCTAGTTTTATCTTGAATATTTATAATTATTTGGTCACAAAGCCAATATACTGTTATAGGAAATATAGAAAGAAGTAAAGTACATAGAATGCTCATGTGTAATCCCACTGTCGAGAGATACTGCTTGCGCAGAGTCTGGCCATTCCTGTCCATGGTTTCATTGCAATAAACACATCATGGATTGCTGTGCACGGTTTTCTACAGAAAACTGTAGAAAAACAGCTTTGTTTTCCCCTGTATCCCTGCATATTTCTCATGCCGTTGGGATTTGGTTAAATATTGAGAATACTGAGAAGGTGACATCACCAGCACATTGCAGGGAGCATCCTTTAGGTTAGGTCTGTCACGTTTCTAGCAGATGCAGTGGAAAGGTTTCTAGAAATTGAGAGTGG